>CM033469.1:353969782-354256223 GCA_019447015.1 Hymenochirus boettgeri | reverse complement strand
AGGACATGGGATTAGGGGTGTGGCCATAGGGTAATATAGGACATGGGATTAGTGGTGTGGTTATAGGGTTATATAGGACATGGGATTAGGGGTGTGAACATAGGGTAATATAGGACATGGGATTAGTGTTTGGCCATAGGGTAATATAGGACATGGGATTAGTGTTTAGCCATAGGGTAATATAGGATATGGGATTAGGGTTTGGCCATAGGGTAATAAAACTATTAGAACTGGATTAGTGTGTGGTATGGTAAATATAAAACATGGGATTAGTGGTGTGGTTATAGGGTAATATCGGACATAGGATTAGTGGTGTGGTCCATAGGGTAATAGGACATGGGATTAGTGGTGTGGTTATAGTTGTAATATTAAACAGGGATTAGTGGTGTTGTTTATAGGGTATATAAGACATAGGATAATGGTGTTGGCCATAGGGTAATATAGGACATGGGATTAGTGGTGTGGCTATAGGGTAATATAGACAGGGATTAGTGGTGTGGCCATACGGTAATATATTTTTTAAAGTATCTTGCTGTGCTTGGGTATGGTAGGGGAAGGGTTAAAACAACGATTAAAAAAATAAAAATAATAGTTAAGATCAAGATCTCTGTAAAAAAAAAACAGTTTAAAATGACACTTCCATATATTCAATAAATTAAATTCAACACCACTTTTAATATAGGGAAGTGTCATTTTAACTGTTTTTTTTACAGAGATCTTGATCTTAACCTATTTATTTTTATTTTTACTTCTTGTTTTAACCCTTCCCTACCCATACCCCAAGCGCAAGCAAGATACTTTTAAAGATTTATAACAATTCAGTGGACAACTTGCAGTGCAGCCACCCTACTTAAGGAGACATTCCCTACCACACCATAGCACGGAGTAACCCAATTTACTATTATTTCCATACGGTAATATGGGAAATGGGACTAGGGGTGTGGCCATAGGGTAATATAGGACATGGATTAGGGGTGTGGCCATAGGGTAATACAGGACATGGGATTAGTGGTGTGTGGCCATAGGGTAATATAGGACATGCGATTTGTGGTGTGGCCATAGGGTAATATAGGACATGGGATTAGTGGTGTGGTTATAGGGTCATATAGGACATGGATTAGTGGTTTGATTAGTGATGTTGTGGCCATAGGTATATAGGACATGGGATTAGGGTGTGTGTGCCATAGGGTAATATAGGCAGGAATTAGTGGTATGAGCCCATAGGGTATAAGGACATGGGATTAGTGGTGTGGCCATAGGGTATATAAACATGGATTAGTGCTTTTTGTTATAGGGTAATATAGGACATGGGATTAGTGGTTGGTTATAGGGTAATATAGGACATGGGTTAGTGGTGTGGCCATAGGGTAATATAGGACATGAGTTAGTGGTGTGTTATAGGTAATATAGGACATGGGATTAGTGGTGGGGCCATAGGGTAATATAGGACATGGGATTAGGGGTGTGGCCATAGGTAATATAGGACTGGATAGGGTTGGTTATGGGTTATATAGGACATGGGATTAGGGTGTGACATAGGGTAATATAGGACATGGATTAGTGTTTGGCCATAGGGTAATATAGGGGGACTGGGATTAGTGTTTAGCCATAGGTAATATAGGATATGGGATTAGGGGTTTGGCCATAGGGTAATAAAAAACATGGATTATTGGTGTGGCCATAGGGTAATATAGGACAGGGATTAGGGTGTGGTTATAGGGTAACATAGGACAAGAGATTAGTTGTGTGGTTATAGGGTTTTAGGACATGGGTTAGGTAGGGGTATGGGCCATAGGGTATATAGACATGGGATTACAGATGTGGCCATGGGTATATAGGACTTGGGATTAGTGTGTGGCTATAGGGTAATATAGGACATGGGATTAGTGGTGTGGCTATAGGGTAATATAGGACATGGGATTAGTGGTGTGGTATAGGGTAATATAGGACATGGGATTAGTGGTGTGGCCATAGGGTAATATAGGCATGGGATTAGTGGGTGTGGCCATAGGGTAATATAGACATGGAATTAGTGGTATGAGCCATAGGGTAATAGAGACATGGGAAGTGTTGTGGCCATAGGGTAATATAAACATAGGATTAGTGCTTTTGTTATAGGGAATAGACATTGGATTATTGTGTGGTTATAGGGTCATATAGGACATGGGATTAGGGGGTGGCCATAGGGTAATATAGGACTGGGATTAGGGTATGGCCATAGGGTAATATAAAACATGGGATATGGGGTGTGGAATAGGTTAATAGACATGGGATTAGTGTGTGGTTCATAGGGTAATATAGGACATGGGATTAGTGGTGTGGCCATAGGGTATATAGGATATGGGATTAGGGTTTGGCCATAGGGTAATAAAAAACATGGGATTATTGGTGTGGCCATAGGGTAATATAGGACATGGGATTAGGGGTGAGGCCATAGGGTAATATAAACTGGATTAGGGTGTGGTTATAGGGTATATAGGACATGGGATTAGGGGGTGGGCCATAGGTTAATATAGGACATGGGATTAGGGTATGGCCATAGGGTAAATAAAACTGGGATTATGGGTGTTGACATTGGGTAATATAGGACATGGGATTAGGGGTGTGGTTATAGGGTAACTAGGACAGAGATTGTTGTGTGGTTATAGGGTTATATAGGACATGGGATTAGGGGTATGGCCATAGGTAATATAGGACATGATTCAGATGTGGCCATAGGGTAATATAGGACATGGGATTAGGGTGTGGCCATAGGGTAATATAGGACATGGGATTAGTGGTGTGGCTATAGGTATTAGAACATGATTAGTGGTGTGGTTATAGGGTAATATAGACATGGATTAGTGGTGTGGCCATAGGGTAATATAGGACATGGGATTATTGGTGTGGCCATAGGGTAATATAGGACATAGGATTAGGGGTGTGGCCATAGGGTAATATAGGACATAGGATTAGGGGTGAGGCATAGGGTAATATAAAACATGGGATTGGGGGTGTGGCCATAGGGTAATATAGGACATGGGATTAGTGGTGTGGTTATAGGGTAATATAGGACATGGGATTAGGGGGGTGGCCATAGGGTAATATAGGACATGGAATTAGGGTATGGTCCATAGGGTAATATAGAACATGTGATTAGTGGTGTGGACATAGGGTATATAGGACATGGGATTAGGTGTTTGCCATAGGGTATAAGGACATGGTATTAGGGTGTGGCCATAGGGTAATAAGAGATTGGATTAGGGGTGTGGTTATGGGGTAACATAGGACAAGTTAGTTGTGTGGTTATAGGGTATATAGGACATGGGATTGGGTTGGCCATAGGTAATATAGGACATGGGATTACAGATGTTGGCCATAGGGTATATAGGACATGATATGGGTGGTGGCATGGGCAATCGGACATGGGATTAGTGGTTGATTAGGGGTGTGGCCATAGGGTAATATAGGACATGGGATTAGTGGTGTGGCTATAGGGTAATATAGGACATGGGATTAGTGGTGGGGCCATAGGGTAATATAGGACATGGGATTAGGGGTGTGGCCATAGGGTAATATCCATGTTTTTTATTACCCTATGCCAAACCCTAATCCCATATCCTATATTACCCTATGGCCACACCCCTAATCCATGTCCATTACCACCTATGTGCCAAACCACTAATCCCATGTCCTATATTACCCTATGTTCACACCCCTAATCCCATGTTTATATTACCCTACCCTATGGCCAACCCTAAATCCCATGTCCTATATTAACCCCATGGCCACACTCCTATACCATGTCCATATTAACCCTAGGGCCAAACCCTAATCCCATGTCCTTATTACCATGGCCACAACCCCTAATCCCATGTCCTAATAACCCTAATGTCCACAACCCACTAATCCCATGTCCCTATATTACCCTATAACCACACCACTAATCCCATGTCCTATATTACCCTATAGCCACACCCTAATCCCATGTCCTATATTACCCTATGGCCACACCCCTAATCCCATGTCCTATATTACCCTATGGCCACATCTGTAATCCCATGTCCTATATTACCCTATGGCCACACCCCTAATCCCATGTCCTATATAACCCTATAACCACACAACTAATCCCTTGTCCTATGTTACCCTATAACCACACCCCTAATCCCATGTCCTATATTACCCTATGGTCACACCAATAATCCCATGTTTTTTATTACCCTATGGCCAAACCCTAATCCCATATCCTATATTACCCTATGGCCACACCCCTAATACCATGTCCTATATTACCCTATGGCCAAACACTAATCCCAGGTCCTATATTACCCTATGTCCACACCCCTAATCCCATGTTTTATATTACCCTATGGCCATACCCTAATCCCATGTCATATTTACCCTATGGCCACCCCCCTAATCCCATGTCCTATATTACCCTATAACCACACCACTACTCCCATGTCTATATTACCCTATGGCCACACCCCCAATCCCATGTTTTATATTACCCTATGGCCTCACCCCTAATCCTATGTCCTATATTACCCAATGGCCACACCCTAATCCTATGTCCTATATTACCCTATGGCCACCACCAATAATCCCATGTCCTATATTACCCTATAACCACACCACTAATCCCATGTCCTATATTACCCTTTAACCACACCACTAATCCCATGTCCTATATTACCCTATAGCCACCACTAATCCCATGTCCTATATTACCCTATGGCCACACCCCTAATCCCATGTCCTATATTACCCTATGGCCACATCTGTAATCCCATGTCCTATATTACCCTATGGCCATACCCCTAATCCTATGTCCTATATTACCCTATGGCCACACCCCTAATCCTATGTCCTATATTACCCTATGGCCACACCAATAATCCCATGTCCTATATTACCCTATGGCCACACCACTAATCCCATTTCCTATATTACCCTATAGCCACACCACTAATCCCATGTCCTATATTACCCTATAGCCACACCACTAATTCCCATTCCTTATTACCCTATGGCCACACACACCCCTAATCCATGTCCTATATTACCCTATGGCCACATCTGTAATCCCATGTCCTATATTACCCTATGGCCATACCCCTAATCCCATGTCCTATATAACCCTATAACACCCACAACTATCTCTTGTCCTTGTTACCCTATAACCACACCCCTAATCCCATTTCCTATATTACCCTATGGCCACACCAATAAACCCATGTTTTTTTATTACCCTTGGCCAAACCCTAATCCCATATCCTATATTACCCTATGGCCACACCCCTAATACCAGGTCCTATATTACCCTATGGCCAAACACTAATCCCATGTCCTATATTACCCTATGTTCACACCCCTAATCCCATGTTTTATATTACCCTATGGCCAAACCCTAATCCCATGTCCTATATTACCCCATGGCCACACTCCTAATACCATGTCCTATATTACCCTATGGCCAACCCTAATCCCATGTCCTAATATACCCCATGGCCACACCCCTAATCCCATGTCCTATATTACCCTATGTCCACACCACTAATCCCATGTCCTATATTACCCTATAACCACACCACTAATCCCATGTCCTATATTACCCTATAGCCACACCACTAATCCCATGTCCTATATTACCCTATGGCCACACCCCTAATCCCATGTCCTATATTACCCTATGGCCCCATCTGTAATCCCATGTCGCTATATTACCCTATGGCCACACCCCTAATCCCATGTCCTATATAACCCTATAACCACACAACTAATCCCTTGTCCTATGTTACCCTATAACCACACCCCTAATCCCATGTCCTTATTACCCTATGGCCACACCAATAATCCCATGTTTTTTATTACCCTATGGCCAAACCCTAATCCATATCCTATATTACCCTATGGCCACACCCTAATACCATGTCCATATTACCCTATGGCCAAACACTAATCCCATGTCCTATATTACCCTATGTCCACACCCCTAATCCCATGTTTTATATTACCCTATGGCCATACCCTAATCCCATGTCCTATATTACCCTATGGCCACCCCCCTAATCCCATGTCCTATATTACCCTATAACCACACCACTAATCCCATGTCCTATATTACCCTATGGCCACACCCCCAATCCCATGTTTTATATTACCCTATGGCCTCACACCCCCTAATCCTATGTCCTATATTACCCTATGGCCCACCCCTAATCCTGTTCCTATATTCCCTATGGGCCACACCATAATCCCATGTCCTATATTACCCTATGGCCACACCACTAATCCCATGTCCTATATTACCCTATAACACACCCTACTACCCATGTCCTATATTTACCCTATAGCCACCACCACTAATCCTGTCCATATTACCCTATGGCCACACCCCTAATCCCATGTCCTATATTACCCTATGGCCACATCTGTAATCCCATGTCCTATATTACCCTATGGCCATATACCCTAATCCCGTCCTATATAACCCTATAACCCACAACTAATCTCTTGTCCTATGTTACCCTATAACCACACACCCCTAATCCCATGTTCCTATATTACCCTATGGCCACCCCTAATACCATGTCCTATATTACACCCTATGGCCAAACACTAATCATCCCATGTCCTATATACCCTATGTCCCACCCTAATCACATGTTTTATATATACCCTATGGCATACCTAATCCCATGTCCTATATTACCCTATGGCCACCCCCCTAATCCCATGTCCTATATTACCTATAAACCACACCACTAATCCCATGTCCTATATTACCCTATGCCACACCCCCAATCCCATGTTTTTATATTACCTATGCCTCACCCCTAATCCTATGTCCTATATTACCCATGGCCACACCCCTAATCTCTATGTCTATATTACCCTATGGCCACACCAATAATCCCATGTCCTATATTACCCTATGGCCACACCACTAATCCCATGTCCTATATATTACCCTATAACCACACCACTAATCCATGTCCTAATTACCCTATAGCCACACCACTAATCCCATGTCTATATTACCCTATGCCACACCCCTAATCCCATGTCCTATATTACCCTATGGCCACATCTGTAATCCCATGTCCTATATACCCTATGGCCATACCCCTAATCCCATGTCCTATAACCCTATAACCACACAACTAATCTCTTGTCCTATGTTACCCTAAACCACACCCCTAATCCCATGTCCTATATTACCCAATGTCCACACCCCTAATCCCATGTTTTATATTACCCTATGGCCATACCCTAATCCCATGTCCTATATTACCCTATGGCCACCCCCCTAATCCCATGTCCTATATTACCCTATAACCACACCCCTAATCCCATGTTTTATATTACCCTATGGCCCACCCCTAATCCCATGTCCTATATTACCCTATGGCCACACCAATAATCCCATGTTTTTATTACCCTATGGCCAAACCCTAATCCCATATCCTATATTACCCTATGGCCCACACCCCTAATACCATGTCCTATATTACCCTATGGCCAAACACTAATCCCATTCCTATATTACCCTATGTCCACACCCCATATCCCATGTTTTATATTACCCTATGGCCATACCCTAATCCCATGTCCTAATTACCTACTTGCCACCCCCATAATTCCCATGTCCATATTAGACCCTATAACCACACCACAATCCCATGTCCTATATTACCCTATAACAAAAAGCACTAATCCTATGTTTTATATTACCCTATGGCCACACCACTAATCCCATGTCCTCTATTACCCTATGGCCTCATACCACTAATTCCATGTCCTATATTACCCTATGGCCACACACCACTAATCCCATGTCCTATATTACCCTATGGCCACACCACTAATCCCATGTCCTATATTACCCTATAACCACACCACTATCCCATGTCCTATATTACCCTATAGCCACACCACTAATCCCATGTCCTATATTACCCTATAGCCACACCACTAATCCCATGTCCTATATAACCCTATGGCCACATCTGTAATCCCATGTCCTATAATTACCCTATGGCACTACCCCTATCCCATGTCCTATATAACCCTATAACCACACAACTAATCTCTTGTCCTATGTTACCCTATAACCACACCCCTAATCCCATGTCCTATATTACCCTATGGCCACACCAATAATCCCATGTTTTTTATTACCCTATGGCCAAACCCTAACCCATATCCTATATTACCCTATGGCTAAACACTAATATCCCATTCCCTATATTACCCTATGGCCAAACACTAATCCATGTCCTATATTACCCTATGTTCACACCCCTAATCCCATGTCCTATATAACCCTATAACCACACCACTAATCCCATGTCCTATATTACCCTATGGCCACACCCCTAATCCCATGTCCTATATTACCCTATGGCCCCACCACTAATCCCATGTCCTATATTACCCTATAACCACACCACTAATCTCATGTCCCTATATTCCCCTATGGCCACACCACTAATCCCATGTCCTATATTACCCTATAACACACCACTAAATCCATGTCCTATATTACCCTATAAACAACAACGCACTAATCCTATGTTTTATATACCTACCCTATGGCCCACACCACTAATCCCATGTCTCTATACCCTATGGCCTCATACCACTAATTCCATGTCCTATATTACCCTATGGCCACACACCACTAATCCCTTCCTATATTACCCTATGGCCAAACATCACTAATCAAACCACTAATCCCATGTCCTATATTACCCTATAACCACACCACTAATCCCATGTCCTATATTACCCTATGGCCACACCACAAATCGCATGTCCTATATTACCCTATGGCCACACACACTACCCAGTCCTGTATTACCCTATGGCCCACCCCTATCCCATGTCCTAATTACCCTATGGCCACACCCCTAGTCCATTTCCCATATTACCGTATGGAAATAATAGTAAATTGGGTTACTTCCGTGCTATGGTGTGGTAGGGATGTCTCCTTAAGTAGGGTGGCTGCACTGCAAGTTGTCCACTGAATTGTTTTAAAAATCTTTAAAAGTATCTTGCTTGCGCTTGGGGGTATGGGTAGGGGAAGGGTTAAAACAAGAAGTAAAAATAAAAAATAAATAGGTTAAGATCAAGATCTCTGTAAAAAAAACAGTTAAAATGACACTTCCATATATTAAAAGTGGTTTAAATTTAATTTAATATATGGAAGTGTCATTTTAAACTGTTTTTTTTTTCACAGAGATCTTGATCTTAACCTATTATTTTTTATTTTTTTAATCTTGTTAACCTTCCCCTACCATACCCCAAGCACAAGCAAGATACTTTAAAAAATATATCCGTATGGCCACACCACTATCCCTGTCCTATATTACCCTATAGCCCACCACTAATCCATGTCCTATATTACCTATGGCCACACACATTAATCCTATGTCTTATATTACCTATAAACACACCACTAATCCATGTTTAATATTACCTAAACCACACCACTACATCCCATGTCCTATATACCCTATGGCCACACCACTAATCCTATGTCCTATATTACCCTATAACCAACACCACTAATCACATATTTTATATTACCACTATAACCACACAACTAATCCTATGTTCTATATTACCCTATGGCCACACCCCTAATCCCATGTCCTATATTACCCTATGGCCACATCCCAACCCATGTCCTATATTACCCTATGGCCACACCCTAATCCCATGTCCTATATACCCATGCCACATCCCTAATCCCATGTCCTATATACCCTTTGGCCACACCCCTAATCCCATGTCCTATATTACCTATGGCCACACCACTAATCCCATGTCCTATATTACCCTATACCACACCATTAATCCCATGTCCATATATTACCCTATAACCACAACCAGTAATCCTGTGCCCTATATTACCCTATGGCCACACCACTAATTCCATGTCCTATATTACCCTATGGCACACACCACTAATCCCTGTCCTATATTACCCAATGGCCACACCACTAATTCCATGTCCTATATTACCCTATAACCACACCACTAATTCCTATGTCCTATATTACCCTATGGCCACACCACTAATCCCATGACCTATATTACCCTATAACCACACATTAATCCTAGTCCTATATTACCTATGGCCACACCCACTAAACCCATGTCCTATATTACCCTATGGCCACACACCACTAATCCCATGTCCTATATTACACCTATGGCCAAACATCACTAAATACACCACATAATCCATGTCCTATACTACCCTATGGCCACAGATCACTAATCACACCACTTATCCCATGTTCCTATATTACGCTATGGCCACACGCCACTAATCCCACTCCTAATTACCCTATGGCTACATTCCACTAATCCCATGTCCTATATTACCCTATGGCCACACACCACTAATTCCATTTCCAATATTACCCTATAGCCACACCCCTAATCCCATGTCCTATATTACCCTATGGCCACACCCCTAATCCCATGTCCTATATTACCCTATGGCCACACCATAATCCCATGTCCTATATTACCCTATAACCACACCACTAATCCCATGTCCTTATTACCCTATAACCACACCAGTAATCCTGTGCCCTATATTACCCTATGGCCACACCACTAATTCCATGTCCTATATTACCCTATACACCACTAATCCCATGTCCTATATTACCCAATGGCCACACACCACTAATCCCATGTCCTATATTACCCTATAACCACACCACTAATCCTATGTCCTATATTACCCTATGGCCACACCACTAATCCCATGACCTATATTACCCTATAACCACACCACTAATCTCATGTCCTATATTACCCTATGGCCACACCACTAATCCCATGTCCTATATTACCCTATGGCCACACACCACTAATCCCATGTCCTATATTACCCTATGGCCACACCACTAATCCCATGTCCTATACTACCCTATGGCCACAGATCACTAATCACACCACTTATCCCATGTCCTATATTACGCTATGGCCACACGCCACTAATCCCACCTCCTAATTTACCCTATGCTACATTCCACTAATCCCATGTCCTATGTTACCCTATGGCCACACACCACTAATTTCCATTTCCAATATTACCCTATGCCACCCCCCTAATCCCTGTCCTATATTACCCTATGGCCACACCCCTAATCCCATGTCCTATATTACCATGGCCACACCCTAATCCCTGTCCTATTACCCATGGCCAACCACTAATCCCATGTCCTATATTACCCTATAACCACACCATTAATCCCATGTCCTATATTACCCTATAACCACACCACTAATCCTATTCCTATATACCCTATGGGCCACCACCACTAATCCCATGTCCTATATTACCCTATGGCCACACACCACTAATCCCATGTCCTATATATACCCAATGGCCACACACCACTAATCCCATGTCCTATGTTACCCTATAACCACACACTAATCCCATGGCCTATTTACCCTATAACCACACCACTAATCCTATGTCCTATATTACCCTATGGCCACACCACTAATCCCACAACGTATATAGCTATAACTAATATTTTCCTATACCTCTAAACTAATATAGCTATAACTACTACTACTACAATTTTTATTACTAGTTTTTCTACAATTATAAGCTATACCTACTACTATTAATAACTATAAACTACAAGTACATATGTAATAACTACTATTACTACAATAAATACTACTACTATATATACTAAAACTACTACAAATGTTATAACTACTAAAACTAATATAGCTATAATTAGTACTATTATTACAACTATAACTACACCTATGATAACTATAACTGCTACAAATTACAACTACTGGAAACATAACTGCTACAGCTAAAACTACCATAACTACCATAACTAATACTTCTGTAGCTACTACTACAAACATAACTACTACAAATATAACTATCACAACGTATAACTACAACTATATTAATATAACTACTACTAAAACACAACTACTATAACTACCATAACTACTACTTATGTACTACTACTACACAAAATAGCTACTACTACTACAAATATAACTATCATAATATATAACTACAACTATTATCAATTTAACTACTACTAAAATTACAAAGCAAAGTGAGTTGGTTTAATTCAGTTTCAGCAAAGTAGGAGCTCAATGTATTATATATATTGTATGTGTATGAGTGACTCACTGTGCATTACAGTAATATAATATAAATCAGAGAACAACCAAAAAGGACTGTAAATTACGGTATCTTACATGTAAGTATAGATAATCTATATTGTGTGTGTACTATATTGTGGGTGTATAAATATAATATATATTATCTATGTGTGTGTGTGTACTATTGTAATATTGTGTATGTGTATCTATATTGTAATATTGTGCATGTGCGTGTATCTCTATTGTAAATATATTGTATAGTGTATCTATATTTGGTGTGTGTGTGTATATAATATATTATATATATATATATTATATATATTATAGGCAGGAAACTTAACTTTTATTAAACCATAATACAAGCATATATCTAACGCGTTTCGGCTAAACAAACTGAACAATTTCCGTATACTGGGTTTTAATTGATCTTACCTGTTTTTTACTTACCTTGCCGCTGTTGTTAGGGATTGGTGGGAGGGTATATATGGTATTTATATTCTATATTTTGTAAAGGTATCTGTATTGTATATGTCTATCTATCCAGTTGGTTTAACTTGTTGCTTGTGTTGCCATCTATTGGGTATTTTTGGTAACTGCATGCCCTTTTCAACAAAAACGTTCTTGTTCTAATGAGTAACATTTTTATTATACAGATTTTTTAATGACATTTACCTGGAACAGGGGAACTGTAGAAGAAACAATGTCCATAAACATTAAAATCACAACATCTAAACTAACAGAGAGCTATCTTAGGTTATTGTCCTAATTTTTTGAAACTATATCCAATGTTTGAAAAATTGCATTACAATGATTAGTTTTAAAGCAGGAAGCACATTATTGAGTGACATGACACAGTTGAGATCATAGTTACAGATCATAACTGAAGTCTTATTTACAGAACAACACATAAATTTAACATCTATTACCCAATACAAAATCCAAATACATTTTAGATAGGTGATCAGCTGTAACACTAACGCAATCCATACACTGTATCGATTTTCGATCAATCCACAAATCTACAGATTGATCAGAATACTCAAGACATTTTGCTGTGTGTTTAATAGAACAATCAGTGTAATGATCAGTCTACCAAAAATGTGATTGGGCAAGGTGGAAAATTTTCTGTTGACCCCATCTTCCAGAACCTATGTTCTGTAGTTTTCAAGCTGAAATTAATGGAAGATTCAGCGGCGCAAGGTGGGGAATTACGATCAGATTTTAAATGTTTCAGCTGTTCAAAAATCCGATAAGAAAACCATTGCCCTTGGATGGCCATCTTAAGACCACCCATCTAAAGGTTTGTACAAACCGGTGATGCACACCCACCATGTGTAAGCATTCGGTTGGGCACTCGGCGATCAATGAATGATGCTACCCCCTATGACTTTGGTTCAAATGGGAGGTTGGACTGTCATGATGTCATTGAGTACATACCTAGATATGCAATATTCTTTGTTTTTTAGAAACTCATCCAGCTTTTTTTTTTTTAAATCTCCAATGAACCTGCCATCACCATGTTCCAATGGAAGACAGTTCCATAGTTTTACCGTCTCACAGTGAAAAACCCCTTCTTAATTTAAGACTAAACTTCTTTTCTTTCAGTCTTAAAGGATGTCCGCTTGTCCTCTGAAATGTTCCATATAGTTTATTGTATGGCCCATTAATGTATTTATACACAGTAATCATATCCCACGCAAAGCGCCTTTTCTCTAGTGTACACAACTGTACTTATCCAATCTGTCTTCATATTCATGTTCCCCCCCATTCCCTTTATATTTTAGCATCCTTCCTGAACATCCCATCTCTTTTTTGTACACAAGATTTCAAAACTGCTCCAGGGGAGCAAGGGCAGCAACCACAGGGGGGCCCCATCTTATTTTTTTCCTATGAACAGATATAGCCTCCTTCCAGAAACCACTGTAGATGAAGCTGGGGAAGGATTATTGGTGTGGCCATAGGGTAATATAGGACATGGGATTAGGGGTGTGGTTATAGGGTAACATAGGACAAGAGATTAGTTGTGTGGTTATAGGGTTATATAGGACATGGGATTAGGGGTATGGCCATAGGGTAATATAAACCACCCACCTAATCACCTTTTCCTAGTTACCCTATCAACACACCCCTAATCCCATGTCCTATATTACCCTATGGTCACAAACATAATCCCATGTTTTTTATTACCCTATGGCCAAACCCCTAATCCCATATCCTAAATTACCTTATGGGCCACACCCCTATACCATGTCCATATACCCTATGGGCCAAACACTAATCCCATGTCCTATATTCCCTATGTCACACCCCTAATCCCATGTTTTATATTACCCATGGCCATACCCTAATCCCATGTCCTATTTATACCCTATGGCCACCCCCCTAATCCCATGTCCTATATTACCCTTAACCACACCACAATCCAAGATTCCCATGTCCTATATTACCCTATGGCCACACCCCCAATCCCATGTTTTATATTACCCTATGGCCTCACCCCTAATCCTATGTCCTATATTACCCTATGGCCACACCCCTAATCCTATGTCCTATATTACCCTATGGCCACACCCCATAATCCACATGTCCTATATTACCCTATGGCCACACCACTAATCCCATGTCCTATATTACCCTATAACCACACAACCCACTAATCCCTGTCCTAATATTACCCTATAGCCACACCACTAATCCCATGTCCTATATTACCCTATGGCCACACCCCTAATCCCATGTCCTATATTACCCTATGGCCACATCTGTAATCCCATGTCCTATATTACCCTATGGCCATACCCCTAATCCCATGTCCTACTATAACCCTATAACCACACAACTAATCTCTTGTCCTATGTTACCCTATAACCACACCCCTAATCCCATTTCCTATATTACCCTATGGCCACACCAATAAACCCATGTTTTTTATTACCCTATGGCCAAACCCTAATCCCATATCCTATATTACCCTATGGCCACACCCCTAATCAATGTCCTATATACCACCCTATGCCCAAACCACTAATCCCATGTCCTATATTACCCTATGTTCACAACCCCTAATCCCATGTTTTATATTACCCTAGGCCAACCCTAAATTCCCATGTCCTATATTAACCCCATGGCCACACTCCTAATACCATGTCCTATTATTAACCCTATGGCCAAACCCTAATCCCATGTCCTATATTACCCATGGCCACCCCCTAATCCCATGTCCTAATACCCTAATGTCCACAACCACTAATCCCATGTCCCTATATTCCCTATAACACACACCACTAATCCCATGTCCTTATTACCCTATAGCCACACCCACTAATCCCATGTCCTATATTACCCTATGGCCACATCCCCTAATCCCATGTCCCTAATTACCCTATGGCCCCATCTGTAATCCCCTGTCCTATATTACCCTATGGCCACACCCCTAATCCCATGTCCTATATATCCCTATAACCACACAACTAATCCCTTGTCCTATGTTTACCCTAAACCACACCCCTATCCCATGTCCTATATACCCTATGGTCACACCATAATCCCATGTTTTTTATTACCCTATGGCCAAACCCTAATCCCATATCCTATATTAACCCTATGGCCCACCCCTAATACCATGTCCTATATTACCCTATGGCCAAACACTAATCCCATGTCCTATATTACCCTATGTCCACACCCCTAATCCCATGTTTTATATTACCCTATGGCCATACCCTAATCCCATGCCTACATCATTTACCCTATGGCCCCCACCCTAATCCCATGTCCTATATTAACCCTATAACCACACCACTAATCCCATGTCTATATTACCCTATGGCCACACCCCCAATCCCATGTTTTATATTACCCTATGGCCTCACCCCTAATCCTATGTCCTATATTACCCAATGGCCACACCCCTAATCCTATGTCCTATATTACCCCTATGGCCACACCAATAATCCCATGTCCTATATTACCCTATAACCACACCACTATACCCATGTCCTATATTACCCTTTAACCACACCACTAATCCCATGTCCTATATTACCCTATAGCCACACCACTAATCCCATGTCCTATATTACCCTATGGCCACACCCCTAATCCCATGTCCTATATTACCCTATGGCCCCATCTGTAATCCCATGTCCTATATTACCCTATGGCCATACCCCTAATCCTATGTCCTATATTACCCTATGGCCACACCCCTAATCCTATGTCCTATATTACCCTATGGCCACACCAATAATCCCATGTCCTATATTACCCTATGGCCACACCACTAATCCCATGTCCTATATTACCCTATAACCACACCACTAATCCCATGTCCTATATTACCCTATAGCCACACCACTAATCCCATGTCCTATATTACCCTATGGCCACACACACCCCTAATGTCCTATATTACCATTACCCTATGGCCACATCTGTAATCCCATGTCCTATATTACCCTATGGCCCATACCCCTAATCCCATGTCCTATATAACCCATAACCACCACAACTATCTCTTGTCCTATGTTACCCTATAACCACACCCCTAATCCCATTTCCTATATACCCTTGGCCACACCATAAACCCATGTTTTTTATATTACCCTATGGCCAAACCCTAATCCCATATCCTATATTACCCTATGGCCACACCCCTAATACCATGTCCTATATTACCCTATGGCCAAACACTAATCCCATGTCCTATATTACCCTATGTTCACACCCCTAATCCCATGTTTTATTACCCTATGGCCAAACCCTAATCCCAATGTCCTATATTAACCCCATGGCCACACTCCTAATACCATGTCCTATATTACCCCTATGGCCAACCCTAATCCCATGTCCTATATTACCCCATGGCCACACCCCATCCCATGTCCTATATTACCCTATGTCCACACCACTAATCCCTGTCCTATATTACCCTTCCACACCACTGCCCTGTCCTATATTACCTATAGCCACACCACTAATCCCATGTCCTATATTACCCTAATGCCACAATACACCCCTAATTCCCATGTCCTATATTAACCCTATGGCCCATCTGAATCCCATGTCCTATATACCCTATGGCCACACCCCCAATCCCATGTCCTATATAACCCTAAACCACAACACACTAATCCCTTGTCCTTATTTACCCTATACCACATCCCCTAATCCCATGTCCTTATTACCCTATGGCCACACCAATAATCCCATGTTTTTTTATTACCCTATGGCCAAACCCTAACCCATATCCTATATTACCCTTGGCCACACCCTAATACCATGTCTATATTACCCTATGCCAAACACAATCCCATGTCCTATATTACCCTATGTCCACACCCCTAATCCCATGTTTTTATTACCCTATGGCCCATACCCTAATCCCATGTCCTATATTACCCTATGGCCACCCCCCTAATCCCATGTTCTATATTACCCTATAACCACAACCACTAATCCCATGTCCTATATTACCCTATGGCCACACCCCCAATCCCATGTTTTATTTACCCCTATGCCTCACCCCTAATCCTATGTCCTATATTACCCTATGGCCACACCCCTAATCCTATGTCCTATATTACCCTATGGCCAACACCCAATCCTCCCATGTCCTATATTACCCTATGGGCCACACCACTAATCCCATGTCCTATATTACCCTATAACACACCACTAATCCCATTCCTATATTAGTACCCTATAGCCCCACATAATCCATGTCCTATATTACCCTATGGCACACACCCCTAATCCCATGTCCTAATATTACCACCCCTATGGCCACAAAGACATCTGTAATCCCCCATGTCCTATATTACCCAACCTATGGCAATAACCCCTAATCCCGTCCTATATAACCCTATAACCCACAACTAATCTCTTTGGTCCTATTTGTTACCCTATAACCACACACACCCTAATCCCATGTTCCTATATTACCCTATGGCCACCCCTAATAAGCATGTCCTATATTCCACCCTATGGCCAACACTGAATCTACACCGCCATGTCCCTATGATACCCCTAATGTCAACCACCCCTAATCACATTTTTTATATACTACCCTATGGCCATAACCCTAATCCCACTGCTATATTACCCTAGTGGCCACCCCCCCTAATCCCATTTCCTATATTAACCTATTAACCCACACCACTAATCCCATGTCCTATATTACCCCTAGGCCACATCCCCCACATCCCATGTTTTTAATAATTACCTATGCCTCAACCCCTACCCTATGTCCTATACTTCCCATGGCCACAACCCCCTAATCACTATGTCTATATTACCCTATGCCACACATCACAATAATCCCATGTCCTATATTAAAACCCTATGGCCACACCACTAATCCCATGTCCTATTTTACCCTATAACCCAAACCACCACTAACCATGTCCTATATACCCTATAGCCACACCACTAATTCCCTGTCCTATATTACCCTATGCCACAACCCCTAATCCCCTGTCCTAGTATACCCTATGGCCACATCTGGTAATCCCATGTCCTATATTACCCTATGGCCATACCCTAATTCCCATGTCCCTATACAACCCTATAACCACACAAAAACCTAATCTCTTGTCCCTATGTTCCCCGCCTAGAACCACACCCCTAATCCCAGTCCTATATTAACCCAATGTTCCACCCCCTAATCCCATTTTATATTACCTATGGCCATACCCAATCCACCATGTCCTATGATTACCCTATGTGCCACCCCCCCTAATCCCATGTCCTAGATTACCCTATAACCACATCCCCTAATCCCATGTTTTCTATATTACCACTAGGCCACACCCCTAATCCCATGTCCTATATTACCCTATGGCACACCAATACCCCAGTTTTTTTATTATACCCTATGGCCAAACCCTAATCCCATATCCTATATTCCACCATCTGGGCCACACCCCTAATACCATGTCCCTCATATTCCCCTATGGCCAAACACTAATCCCATTCCTATATTACCCTATGTCCACAACCCCATATCCCATGTTTTATATTACCTATGGCCATACCCTAATTCCCATGTCCTATACTTACCCTATGGCCACCCCCCTAAATAATTCCCATGTCCTAATATGACCCTATAACCACACCATAATCCCATGTCCTATATTACCCTATAACAACAGCACTAATCTATGTTTATATTACCCTATGCCACAACCACTAATCCCCATGTCCTTATTACCCTATGCCTACAACCACTAATCCCATGTCCTATATTACCCTATGCCACACACCACTAATCCCCGTCCTATATTACCCTATGGCCACACCACTAATCCCATGTCCTATATTACCCTATAACCACACCCACTATCCATGTCCTATATACCATTACCCTATAGCCACACCACTATCCCCGTCCTATATTACCCTATCCAAACCCTAATCCCATGTCCTATATACCCTATGGCACATCTGTAATCCCTGTCCTATATTACCCTAGGCCTACCCCTAATCCCATGTCCTATATAACCCTATAACCACACACTAACTCTTGTCCTATGTTACCCTATAACCACCCCCTAATCCCATGTCCTATATTCCCATGGCCACACCGAATAATCCCATGTTTTTTTATTACCTAGCCAAACCCAACTAATCCTATCCTATACCCTATGGCAACCTAATACCATGTCCTATATTACCCTATGGCCAAACACTAATCCCATGTCCTATATTACCCTATGTCAACCCCACCTAATCCCATTCCTAATATAACCCTATACCCCAAATATATCCCATGTCCTATATTACCCTATGGCCCACACCCCTAATCCAGTGTCCTATATTAACCCTATGGCCCCACCATATCCCATGTCCTATATTACCTATCACACCAACCACTAAAAATACACTAATCCTCATGTCCTATATTACCCTATGGCCAACCACTAATCCCATGTCCTAGGTATTAACCTAAACTATACACCCTAACCTACCCTATAACCACACCAACTACTAAATGATATTATCCCATGTCCTCCCTACTCTCTTCTCTCATATTACACCTATAACCACCCTCCCCTATCCCACCGCTCCCTCCTCAGTTCCTCCAACTACTCCCTCCCCCTATGGCCCCACCACTAATCCCACCCTGCCCCACCCCCTACTTTGCCCCCCACACTCCCCTTTTTCCTAACTCCCCTGGTCCTATACTTCCTCTATGTTTACCCCTAAACCCTGTGCCTAAATCCTAGAACCCACACCTTTCCTATGTTACCCTTAGACCACACCCTAATCCCTGTCCTAATCTCCTATGCCACCAATAACTGGGCCCCCACCCCCCGCCCAGCCACACTCCTATCCCGTCCCCTGCCATCCCTATCCCACTGTCCAATTCTTACCTTGGCCCTTTCACCTTCTTCCCGTCCTTATCCCGATTCCCCCTATGCCACGTCTCCTCTATAATTCCCCCCCCGTCCCAGCCCCCCCCTCCCTCTCCCCTCTCCTCTGGCCCCACCCCCTCCTCCCCCCCCCTTCCCCACCCTATCCCCTTCCCCCACCTCCACATAATCCCAGTGTTTCTTCTATATTAGCCCTATAACCCAAACCAAACCCCACACCACTAAAAACCGATAACCCATGTCCTATATATTACCCTAACTGGCCACCACACCACCCATATCCAGGCTCATATAGTACCCTCTGTTCCTATATGACCACAACACATGGCCACTAACATATAATCCCATGTCCTATGTTATACTCACCATAACTACCCATTACCCTATCACTATAACAAAAAACCTATGTTGCCACACCACCCTAATCCCATGTCCTATATATTACCTAAACATATAAAATGATTCTATTAATCCACACCACTAATCCCAGTCCTGTATTACCCTAGCACCAACCCCCTAATAAATACCCTATGGCCCACACCCCTAGTCCATTTCCCATATTACCGTATGGAAATAATAGTAAATTGGGTTACTCCGTGCTATGGTGTGGTAGGGAATGTCTCCTAAGTAGGGTGGCTGCACTGCAAGTTGTGTCCACTGAATTGTTTTAAAATCTTTAAAAGTATCTTGCTTGCGCTTGGGGATATGGGTAGGGGAAGGGTTAAAACACGAAGTAATAAAAATAATAGGTTGATCAAGTCTCTGTAAAAACACGCGTTAAATGACCCTTTCCCTTATTTAGTGGTTTTGATTTTTTATGGAAGTGTCATTTTAAACTGTTTTTTTTTTACAGAGATCTTGATCTTAAACCTATTTTTTATATTTTATTTTTTTCTTGTTAACCCTTCCCCTACCATACCCCAAGCACAAGCAAGATACTTTAAAAATATATTACGTATGGCCACACCACTAATCCCATGTCCTATATTACCCTATAGCCACACCACTAATCCCATGTCCTATATTACCCTATGGCCACACCATTAATCCTATGTCTTATATTACCCTATAAACACACCACTAATCCCATGTTTAATATTACCCATAAACCACACCACTAATCCCATGTCCTATATTACCCTATGGCCACACCACTAATCCTATGTCCTATATTACCTACCAACCAACCCACCACTAATCCCATGTTTTATATTACCCTATACCACACCACTAATCCTATGTTATATTACCCTATGGCCACACCCCTAATCCCATGTCCTATATTACCCTATGGCCACACTCCCTAATCCCATGTCCTATATTACCCTATGGCCCACACCCTAATCCCATGTCCTATTACCCGATGGCCACATCCCTAATCCCATGTCCTATATTACCCTTACCCTTGGCCACACCCCTAATCCCTGTCCTATATTACCTTATGGCCACACCCTAATCCCATGTCCTAATTAAATTACCCTATGAAACCACACCATAATCCCATGTCCTATATTAACCCTATAACCATCACCCAGTAATCCTGTGCCCTATATTACCCTATGGCCACACCACTAATTCCATGTCCTATATTACCCTATGGCCAACACACCCTAATCCCTGTCCTATATTAACCCAATGGCCACACCACCTAATTCCATGTCTCATATTACCCTATACCACACACCACTAATTCCTATGTCCTATATTACCCTATGGCCACACCACTAATCCCATGACCTATATTACCCTATAACCACACCAATTAATCCTATGTCCTATATACCTATGGCCACACCACTAACCCATGTCCTATATTACCCTATGGCCCACACCACTAATCCCATGTCCTATATTACCCTATGGCCAAACATCACTAATATCACCACTAATCCATGTCCTATACTACCCTATGGCCACAGATCACTAATCCCATACACCCATTTCCAGTCCTATATTACGCTATGGCCCATCACGCCACTAATCCCAGTCCTAATTACCCTATGGCTACATCCACTAATCCCATGTCCTATATTACCCTATGGGCCCACACCACTAATTCCATTTCCATATTACCCTATAGCCACAACCCCTAATCCCATGTCCTATATTACCCTATGCCACACCCCTAATCCATGTCCTATATTACCCTATGGCCACACCACTAATCCCATGTCCTATATTACCCTATAACCACACCATTAATCCCATGTCCTTATTACCTATAACCCACAGTAATCCGTGCCCATATTACCCTATGGCCACACCACCTAATTCCATGTCCTATATTACCCTATACCACCACTAATCCCATGTCCTATATTACCAATGGCCACACACCACTAATCCCATGTCCTATATTACCTATAACCACACACTAATCCTATGTCCTATATTACCCTGGCCACACCACTAATCCATGACCTATATTACCCTATAACCACAATCCTTAATCCTATGTCCTATATTACCCTATGCCACACCACTAAACCATGTCCTATATTACCCTATGGCCACACACCACTAATCCATGTCCTATATTACCCTATGGCCAAACATCACTAAATACACCACTAATCCCTGTCCTATACTACCCTATGGCCACAGTCACTAATCACACCACTTATCCATGTCCTATATTACGCTATGGCCACACGCCACTAATCCCACCTCCTATTTACCCTATGGCTACATTCCACTAATCCCATGTCCTATGTTACCCTATGGCCACACACCACTAATTTCCATTTCCAATATTACCCTATAGCCAACAACCCTAATCCCATGTCCTATATTACCCATGGCCACACCCCTAATCCCATGTCCTATATTACCCTATGGCCACACCCTAATCCCATGTCCTATATTACCCTATGCCACACCCACTAATCCCATGTCCTATATTACCCTATAACCACACCATTAAATCCCTGTCCTATATACCCTATAACCACCACTAATCCTGATGTCCTATATCCCTATGGCCACACCACTAATCCCATGTCCTATATTACCCTATGGCCACACACCACTAATCCCTGTCCTATATTACCCAATGGCCACACACACTAATCCCATGTCCTATGTTACCCTATAACCAACCACTAATCCCATGCCTATATTACCCCAACCACACCACTAATCCTATGTCCTATATTACCCTATGGCCACACCACACTATCCCACAACGTATATAGCTATAACATACTATTATTCCTATACCTACTAAACTAATATAGCTATAAACTACTACACTAAATTTTATTACTAGTTTTTCTACAATAATATAGCTATACCTACTACTTATTAAACTATATAAACTACAAGTAACATAGTAATAACTACTATTACTACAAAAAATCTACTACTAATTATATTAACTATAACTACACAAGTTATAACTACTAAAACTAATATGCTATAATTAGTACTATTATTACAACTATAACTACACACTATGATTACTATAACTGTACTACAATTACAACTACTGGAAACATAACGCTACAGCTAAAACTACCATAACTACCATAACTAATACTTCTGTAGCTACACTACAAACATAACTACTACAAATATAACTATCACAACGAAACTAAACTACACTATTATTAATATAACTACTACTAAACACAACTACTATAACTACCATAACTACTACTATGTAGCTACTACTACAAATATAGCTACTACTACTACAAATATAACTATCATATTATAACTACAACTATTATCACTTTAACTACTACTAAATTACAAAGCAAAGTGAGTTGGTTTAATTTAGTTTCAGCAAAGTAGGAGTTCAATGTATTATATATATTGTATGTGTACTGAGTGACTCACGTGCATTACAGTAATATAATATAAATACAGAGAACAACACTAAAAGGACTGTAAATTACGGTATCTACATGTAAGTAATAAGAGATCTATATTGTGTGTTACCTATAGTTGTGGGTGTATATATATATATATTATTCTATATTGTGTGTGTGTGTATTTGTAATATTGTTATGTGTATCTATATTGTAATATTGTGCATGTGCGTGTAATCTCTATTGTAAATATATTGTATAGTGTATCTATATTGTGTGTGTGGTGTATATATATATATATATTATATTATATTATATATCTATATGCAGGAAACTTACTTTTTATTAAACCATAATACAAGCAATCTATCTAAGCGTTTCGGCTAAACAAAACTGAACAATTTCCGTTACTGGGTTTTAATTGATCTTACCTGTTTTTACTTACCTTGGCGCTGTTGGTTAGGGATTGGGTGGGAGGGTATATATTGTGTATTTCTATTCTAATTTGTAAAGGTATCTGTTTTGTATACTGTCTATATCTACCAGTTGGTTTAACTTGTTGCTTAGTGTTGCCATCTATTGGGTTATTTTGGTAACTGCATGCCCTTTTCAACAAAAACGTTCTGTTCTAATGAGTAACATTTTTATTATACAGATTTTTTAATGACATTTACCTGGAACAGGGGAACTGTGAAGAAACAATGTCCATAAACTTAAAGATCACAACATCTAAACACTAACAGAGAGCTATCTTAGGTTATTGTCCTAATTTTTTGAAACTATATCCAATGTTTGAAAAATTGCATTACAATGATTAGTTTTTAAAGCAGGAAGCACATTATTTGAGTGACATGACAGTTTGATATCATAGTTTACGATCATAATGAAGTCTTATTTACAGAACAACACATAAATTTAACATCTATTACCCAATACAAAATCCAAATACATTTTAGATAGGTGATCAGCTGTAACACTAACGCAATCCTACACTGTATCGATTTTTCGATCAATCCAGCAAATTCTATCAGATGATCAATAATCCAGACATTTGCTGTGTGTTTAATAGAACAATCAGTGATAATGATCAGTCTACCAAAAAATGATGATTGGGGCAGGTGGAAAATTTTCTGTTGACCCCATCTTCCAGACCTATGTTCTGTAGTTTTCAAGCTGAAATTAATGGAAGATCAGCGGCGGCAAGGTGGGGAATTACGATCAGATTTTAAAGTGTTTCAGCTGTTCAAAATCGATAAGAAAACCATTGCCCTTGGATGGCCATCTTAAGACACCCATCTAAAGGTTTGTACAAACCGGTGATGCACACACCACATGTGTAAGCATTCGGTTGGGCACTCGGCAGATCAATGAATGATGCTACCCCCTATGACTTTGTGTCATAATGGGAGGTTGGCTGTCATGATGTCATTGAGTACATACCTAAGATATGCAATATCTTTGTTTTTAGAAACTCACCAGCTTTTTTTTTTTAAATCATCCAATGAACCTGCCATCTACCATGTCCAATGAAGACAGTTCCATAGTTTTACCGTCTCACAGTGAAAAACCCCTTCTTAATTAAAGACTAACTTCTTTTTTTCAGTCTTAAAGGATGTCCGCTTGTCCTCTGAAATGTTCCATATAGTTTATGTATGGCCCATTATGTATTTTACACAGTAATCATATCCCACGCAAAGCGCTGTTCTCTAGTGTACACAACTGTAACTTATCCAATCTGTCTCATATTCATGTTCCCCCGCCATTCCCTTATTATTTTAGCTATCCTTCTCTGAACATCCCATCTCTTTTTGTACACAAGATTCAAAACTCTGCTCAGGGGAGCAAGGGCAGCAACCACAGGGGGGCCCCATCTTATTATTTTTCCTATGACAGATATAGTCCTCCTTCCAGAAAACCACTGTAGATGAAGCTGGGGAACTAGTGATTTTGCTGGGGAACTAGTGATCCTAGTTACACGACTGCTGGCTGGCACTGCTTTTAACATTTATGTTTGTTACCCACCAAAACTTTTATTTATAGTAGTAAGCGCACGCGGATTTACTGTAGAATATGTTCCTGTTATCAATTTTTCCAGTATCTTCCCCACCACTGAAGTAACTTATCAGATCTAGTCTACTACTGCATGGTTTGTACAAACAAAATTTGTAAATGTACAAGCAGCTGTAAAAAATTCTGGATACAACGTGTTATGGAATATGGCCCATAGGTCCAAATTACAACCTGTAAGACTATTGTATCTAAATAATGACCCAGGAATGGGCATCTCTATAAAATATTCTCTAGATATTTTCTGTCATAACTTTCCCAATATCTGAAGTCTGCTTGTGCTAGGGGCGACACATGCCCGCTGCATTACACTAATAAAGTCTCCTCTGCAATGGAACTGCCTGAAGAGAAGATACAGTAGTTTGTTTGCCAATAAACCATCCATAGTTTTGGGAGTAGATGGTGTAAGATGATAGAAAACAGCATTATGCTGCCTATCCTATGGGGGGGGATTTAATCTGAGTTCACATATGCATACACACTTAAACAATCTGATCTCCCTATATTCTGCATAGGGAATTGTTCATAGTTATGCTGGCCATACACTTGGCAGACATTAGATAGATAGATGTTTCCATAAAAGAACTGATGCTGTTTTTGAAGGCAAGAGTGTGCACAATGAAACAATTCTATATTACTGAAAGCATTCTAAAGCCACACATACAAACATGTATATAGCGAACGACACCAAATTTTGGTTGATTTCCCCCGAAAAACACTTGTGTGTACCCTCCTCAGCTCTTTTGTATCATCTGCTAAATATTCTATTTTTAGTCTTAAGGTGGCCATACACTGGCCCAAGAAATGATCAATCCAAGAAAAGTGATGCTGGAGCGATCTGCAGGTAAATTTTTCTCCTGCTCTCTGCAAGATTACTGAAGAACGGCAGGTAAGAGATTTACCTCCAGTTCTACATTAGACAGTAAAAAAGAAGTTGTAAATGGATGGACATACCCTTTAAGATTTTAACACTGCACAGTGGGGCAAACTTTAGTTGGGGGGGTGGACATGCCCTTAAATAATGATGCAGGGATATATTGATAGTACAATGCTGCATTCAAAACTTTACAGACCACACAGAAAATTAATATTACAAATATGACTCTTGAAATCTCTTTTTCACATTAGACCAATAATGGTTGAAAACAAACAGAACTGTTGCAAGTCTCATCTCCAGGATGATAGGTCTCATGGTATATTGTATTCCACGGTATGTGTGTATTCCAGCTTATCAGCACTTTGCATCACCCCCCCAATGTACAAAACACTGGGGATTGTTTGTGAAGTCTGACACAGCAAAATGCAATGGGAAGCTAAAGGGAAGAAGAGGCATGATTCTAATGGAAAGTGACAGTATTCCTCTGCGAATGCTTTATGAATTAAAATGAGGAAAATTCTTACCAACAGAAAGCATTTTGTTAGTTTAATAATTCGAACACTGTGTCTAATGGAAAAAGAATTGTTACCACTAGATGGAACTGTTTGATGTATAAAGTGAACTATAAAGGATACTGCTATGATGTGTCTCAATATTTTCATTATATATAAATGTTGCAATTAATATAAAAGTTATGGGAAATGGAAAAAGCATATTAATCTGATTTCCTTCCTGACTCTTCCTTCCATCACTCCTGGAAGTGAAGCGTTAGTCTCATTTAAAGGACTTTCCTGTGACATTCAAAAAACTGCCTTGTTCAATAATGTTGTTATTGCAACTGGGAACGTCACAGGAAACATTACATGGTAATAATCATGCTTGTGTGGCCAAAAATATACGATTTGACAATCCGTGTCAGTTTTGGGACAGATAGGAGATATCTGTTGTATTCGGTGATAATACTGACTTGTAAGTTTATCTGACTAATGTCTGCACAAGATCTGTTGGAAAATTATGTACCCTGGAACGTCCCATCAGCATATGACAGCCAGGTGTCAGGGAGCTTCTGACGCAAGGCGTGATTGCATTGTGGCTAGAGGTGTTTAGGAACTGCCCAGAGTATGGTGTCAAAACAGCATTGTACATGGCAGACAGTTGGTGTCGAACCCCCCACCTCTAATTCGGCTTGGTTTAATTTTCATATAAATGGTTCCTTACACTCTCTCTTGAACCAGTCCTGTTCCTTATATGTGACATAAATTTTTCAGAGGTATGTCCTTTTCCCTTAAGATGCAGGTACACAGCTTAACCCACCTTCAGTCCCTGTTTGCCTCTTCTCCTTCTTGCTGCTGGGGGTTTGTTCCCAAACCCAAGAACATTTCATTTGCCCGTGTCCTTGCCTTCAACCCCTCTACTTTTCGAGGCTCTAATCTTTCTAATATTCTAACCCCTATCTTTAGCCATTACTTTTCAGAGGTTGACACCCTGGCCAAATATAACCAGCGTCCCTCCTCAGTCTGCTGTCAGGGTTTGCAGGCGCCTGGCTATAAACGCCAACATTCCCAGCTGACTGTAACTGTTAGGGAGATGGTTTTTTTGTATTTATGAAATCCATGCACATATATGAAAATCTATATCCCCACACAATATCACATGCACACAAAATTGGTTGCTATCTCCAACAAAATGCTAGTGGTACCAATAATTCAACTATGCTATAAATAACGTAACCAAAACGATACAGATCCTAACTAATAGAATAGCCTCTATCCAAACCCCATCCAATTATATAGGTGTGTGCTGGTTCAATAATGGGCTTAATTGTAAAAATTGTAGAGGCCCGGGTGTAACCCAAGACACCTATCGCTTCAGTGAACATACATGATCAACTCTGCACAGTTAGGATAGATCGTGCCTATGATTAAGAGCAATCGGGATTGAAACGCGTCAAGGGGGTTCACTTGTGTGTGTACCGTATTGGATGAATAAAGATTACAGGGTATTCAATAAAGTTCTTATCGTTTAAAATGGTGCTAATTTTGCCCCAACCAATTAGATGTAGCTTTCAAATGTTTATAAGATCTGATTGGTTGGGGCTAAATTACACCATTTTAAACGATAAGAACTTTTATTGAATCTCCCTGAATATTGCGTCTGTGTAATGGCTGGTACATATGGCCCATTTCAGTACGTATTGTCCAGACTGAAAGGCTACCGATTGGTGTGTGGTTGAATAAAAATTGCCATATCCCCACATTTGGCACGACTGATCACATGATCCACTGATCAGGCAAAACTACAGATATTCTCCCCGATTAAACCAAAAATTGAGGCAACTGTTTGATCAGTCCAATATCATTGTGTGCAGCAGCAGAGTGTGTATGTTTGTGAATGTGCTGTGTGTGGGATAGATTTCCTACAGACAACACCGGTCTATACACACTAATACACAACACACAGAATATAGATACAAATACTTACCTACACAGACACACAGGCCTATACATAGTTACCTACACAGGACACACAGGCCTTAACATAACTTACCTACACAGACACAACGGGTCTATACATATAGTACACAGACACAAGGGTCTATACATACAGACTACACAGACACACGCAGGGGTGCCCCTACCATGAAGCAAACTGAAGAATTTGCTCAGGGCGTGCTCCCGCAGAACACTTAAAAGGTGGCAGTTAAAAAAAAAGCCTCCTTTCTGCATTTCAGCATCAGTCCACCAATCAGTGTTTAAATCAACCCTCCAGTCCACCAATCAGTGTTAGTTAGCCCTCCAGTCCACCAGCAGTGTAGTCAGTCAAGCCACACCCACCTCCACAAGCTCACGCTATAATCCTGATGAAGTCCATGCCCCACTTATCGTGCTGCCTCCCATCTGCTGATAGGCAGCTTAAAAAGTTGTTGCAGGTGTCAAAAACACCTAGAAAACACCCCTGGACACACGGGTCTATACATACAGTTACCTACACAGACACACGGGTCTATACATACAGTTACCTACACAGACACACGGGTCTATACATACAGTTACCTACACAGACACACGGGTCTATACATACATTACCTACACAGACACACGAGGTCTACCATACAGTACCTACACAGACACACTGGTCTATACATACAGTTACTACACAGACAACACGGGTCTATACATACAGTTGACCTACACAGACACACGGGTCTATACATACAGTTACCCTACACAACACCATGGGTCTATACAGTACACAGACACACGGGTATATCACAGTACCTACACACAAACACGGGTCTATAACCCACCGTTACATACACAGACACAACGGGGTACTATACGAAGTTACCTACCAGACACCATAGATATGTACATAACCCAAACGTGTGGTGATAGTGAACTGTGCCTGGAACCTATAAAGAATGTGGGCACTATTAATGGCTAAACCCGTTTCTATTTTGTTGCACACCAACACAATGGCGTCACCCACCGTCCATCTCTCTCAAAGCTACAAGTGGTCTGCGCACCAAATGTTCCGGGGAAAGGAGAGAGGCGCGCGAGGTAGGTCACATGGGCGCTACGCAACTTCCGGCCCTCCCTTGGTCTCCATCTGTGTCCCCGAGTGTGTGTGCGCCCCAACAAGCGGCTCCTTAGGAAGCCTTTAACCCGGTCTCTCCCCCAGACACACTAACTGTTCTGCTTGCAGAAGGTGAGGGAACGCCGTATGGTGAGAGCAAGCGCACGGAAGCCGCTGGGTAGGCTCTGGAGGGAAGGGTAGGCTGTGTCAGTGTGCTGGCCTTCCATGGGAGGGGAGCGATTATCCGGGCCTTCAGTGCCTGGAACCAGAGCTCCGTATTAAAAAGGACGTTAGACTGAAGGAGGGGTTTAATACGGCTAGGTACATCGGGTAGGGCGGGGGGTGAGTGTTACGCCTGCTGGTGATCAGGGTAGGGGGTAACGCCTGCTGTGCATCAGGGTAGGGGGGTACGCTGCTGGGTGCATCAGGTAGGGGGTAACGCCTGCGGGTGCATCAGGGTAGGGGTAAACGCCTGCTGGGTGCATCAGGGTAGGGGGTAACGCCTGGCCTGGGTGGCATCAGTGGGTGGGGGGTAACGCCTGCTGGGTGCATCAGGGTAGGGGGGTAACCCCCTGCTGGGTGCATCAGGGTAGGGGTAAACGCCTGCTGGGTTCATCAGGGTAGGGGTACGCCTGCTGGGTGCAAATCAGGGTAGGGGGAACGCCTGCTGGGTGCATCAGGGTAGGGGGTAACGCCTGCCTGGGTGCATGCAGGGTAGGGGGTAACGCCTGCTGGGTGCATACAGGGTAGGGGGTGAATAGGAGTCGCCTGCTGGGTTGCATGAGGGTAGGGGTAACGCCTGCTGGTGTGCATCAGGGTAGGGGGGTAACGCCTGCTGGGTGCATCAGGGTAGGGGGTACGCCTGCTGGGTGCATCAGGGTAGGGGGTTAACGCTGCTGGGTGCATCAGGGTAGGGGGGGTAACGCATGTCTGGGTGCATGAGGGTAGGGGGTAACGCCTGCTGGGTGGCCATCAGGGTAGGGGGGTAACGCCTGCTGGGTGGTCAGGGTAGGGGGTAAACGCCTGCTGGGTGGGCATCAGGGTAGGGGGTAACGCCTGCTGGGTGCATCAGGGTAGGGGGTAACGCCTGCTGGGTGCATCAGGGTAGGGGGTAACGCCTGCTGGGTGCATCAGGGTAGGGGGTAACGCCTGCTGGGTGCATCAGGGTAGGGGGTAACGCCTGCTGGGTGCAATCAGGGTAGTGGGGTTAAAGCCTCTGGGTGCATCAGGGTAGGGTACGCTGCTGGGTGCATCAGGGGGGTAACGCCTGCTGGGTGCATCAGGGATAGGGGGGTAACGCCTGCTGGGGTCATCAGGGTAGGGGTACGCCTGCTGGGTGCATCAGGGTAGGGGGTAACGCCCTCTGCGGTGTGCAATCAGGGTAGGGGGTAAGCCTGCTGGGTGCATCAGGTAGGGTAACGCTGCGGGTGCTCAGGGTAGGGGGTAACGCCTGCGGGTTATCAGGGGGAGGGGTAACGCCTGCTGGTGCATCAGGGTAGGGGGGGGTAACGCCTGCTGGGGTGCATCAGGGTAGGGGGTAACGCCTGCTGGGTGCATCAGGGTAGGGGGTAACGCCTGCTGGGTACATGTACCCGGGCTATTAATGAAAACATTTCCTAACATCTGATTGGTTGTTGCAGATTAAGGATAAATGAAGGCCTCTTATTTTGTTTTCAGATGAAGAATCAATCTGAATCAAGAAAATACTACGCTAACAAGAACACTGCGCATGGTGGAAAGTGTGTAGCCAGTTAGAGCGGATACTTTAATGTTGGCTACAATGTTGTACGTTTGAAATTAGACTTTCTCTTTTATTTAAGCAGGCATAGGCACCAGTATATCTCCAGATGTTTTGAAACCTACAACTCCCACCATTGCCTGTCTGCAGAGAATTGTAGAGGAATGCTGTGAGTTGTAGTTTTAAAAATTGGAGACCTACTGGTTGTCTATGTCTGATTATAAGGATGTACTTTTTTAGCATTCGCTCAAAGCATCCTTTTGACAACTGTTTATTGCTATGTGATGCTGGTCTGTTCCCGGACTGCTTTACTTTGAATTCATGTTTCTGAATTTTCTTTGACTGTCCTTTCTATTAAACATATATTTGTCATTGTGTAAGAAATCTCAATGAAGGAAGATGGTGTTTTTTCTGGCTAATACCCCCTTAAACAGGGGGAAGGTGTGGTAGTGTGTTACCATTAATGCATTCTCTGTATAGGAACTGTTAGAAGGCACATCTTGCATCAGTTCCGTTAACTTATATGTTTGTGCTATAAATCAGTATTGGGTTAACAGGTTACGCACTACTTTTTATGATTAGAATCTTGGGCATACAAAGCATGTTGCACAAATCACCTACCCCCAACTGCACCAGATGTCCATTTCAGCGGCTGTAGATCCGCCATGAGCAATCAATACACGATTTCTGAACGCATACACATGTGGTTATCGACCAATCGACGGGGGAGTGAATGCGCTTGGGGGTCGTTGCCTATATTGACGTGTGTACAAGGCATAAAGGCTCGTACACCCACCAATCTTGGCACCGGACTATGACAAACCAGCGGTTGGTTCGGTATGGGTCATATGGCCATAGGGTAATATAGGACATGGGATTAGTGGTGTGTGGCCATAGGGTAATATAGGACATGGAATTAGTGGTATGAGGCCATAGGGTAATAGAGGACATGGGATTAGTGGTGTGGCCATAGGGTAATATAAAACATAGGATTAGTGCTTTTGTTATAGGGTAATATAGGACATGGGATTAGTGGTGTGGTTATAGGGTAATATAGGACATGGGATTAGTGGTGTGGACATAGGGTAATATAGGACATGGGATTAGGGGTGTGGCCATGGGGTAATATGGGACATGGGATTAGGGTTTGGCCATAGGGTAATATAGGACATGGTATTAGGAATGTGGCCATGGGGTAATATAGGACATGGGATTAGGGGTGTGGCCATAGGGTAATATAGGTTCCCATAGGGCTGAGTCGGAGTCCCCCATTCGCTGCTCTGACGTTGCCGGCCATGTGACGGTCCCTGTTACTATAAGGTCCGCCTTCTACTCAAGTGAAAGGAACGTCGGAGCTTCTCTCCCTGTCTGTGGAGCCGATGCCCGGGGTGTGGGGACCGGAGATCATATCCTGCACCAGGGGACACAGGAGGGAAGGGAACCTTCTCCCCACCAGCTCCGCCAGCCTTATGATTTACCTCCCGAGCCATGACCCTGAGCTCTGCCATGTCCGATGTTCCTGCTGAAGAGACCGACATCGATGTGGTGGGAGAGGGAGAGGAGGACGGGAGACAGTACGGGGAGGAGGAGGACGAGGTGGCGGTGTCGGACCTCCTGATACCAACGTCTCCCCACAGCACCTCCACCAAAGACCCCTACAAGGCACCAGCCGGGGCGGGCACTAGGGGCGCGTTGGTGAAGCCACCCTACTCCTACATCGCCCTGATCACCATGTCCATCCTGCAGAGCCCCAAGAAGCGCCTGACCCTCAGCGAGATCTGCGACTTCATCAGCCACCGGTTCCCCTACTACAGGGAGAAGTTCCCCGCCTGGCAGAACTCCATCCGCCACAACCTCTCCCTCAACGACTGCTTCGTCAAGATCCCCCGGGAGCCCGGCAACCCCGGCAAGGGGAACTACTGGACCCTGGACCCCGAGTCCGCAGACATGTTCGACAACGGGAGTTTCCTTAGAAGGAGGAAACGATTCAAGAGACAAACCCCGGAGCTTGTGCTGAGGGACCCGGGACATTTCCTTCCAGCCTCTGCCTATGGCTATGGACCTTACAGCTGCGGCTACGGCATCCAACTGCAGCCTTTCCCCCCGCATTCTGCCTTGATTGCCTTCCAGCACCAGCAACCCCCTGCCATGCCGGCCCTCCTGCCACCTGCTGCCCAGGATTTACCAAGGACCTTCTACCCTCAGCTCAGCCCGGCAGCCTTGCCACCTTCCCTGCAGAGCAAGACCAGCCCTGCCCTGGCCAGATCCACCTTTTCCATTGAGAGTATCATAGGGGGAGACCTGAGCCCAAGACACTGTTCCCCCTCTCCCAAAGCCCCCGGGGTCCCGGTGATCTCCAGGGCCCTGGTAACTTTCTCCAGCTCACAAAGTGCTGCAGCTTTAGGGGGGGGACTGCAGCCTGGGACAGTCCTTACCAACCACTAGGATCCCTACCTCCCAATACACAGCACACACTATCCACAGAAGGTAGGAGGATCCTTATGGATTATTCACCCTGATTTAGCTTCTGTCTTTTCCTTCCAGGGATGGTCCATCCTGTGTCTATATCTTTATTTACAGATGTTGTTGAACCACAATTCCCTGCAATGTTGGGATTTGTAGTTTCACAGCAGCTCATTGGATAAATGGTTTGAACTTGCCTGTTGGAGAAAGAAATGCAAGAGAGCACACCATGGCCCCCTTAGAGAGATCTCCAGTCTCTTTATGTGCCAAGCAACAATTAAACCTGACATAGAAACTCCCAGTGAACCTGGCCCTTTAACATTTCATTTCTACCTTCCCCCCACTTGTCCTTTGTAAACTTTACTGCATCTCAGGTTTAAAGATTTATGTCTAGGAAGCAAAAAAAAAAAAAAAAAGCAATAATAATAATAATAATAATCTACAAGTGCTTTGTGACATTAATTTGTATGTTTACACAGAGACTTTCAGATTCTTCCACAGATTATAACCTGTGTTTATTTTGTATCAGAGCTGGGGGGGGAGACACAAATGTTGCTTTTTATTTCCTGTTTTGTACTATAAAGTGTTCTTAATGTAACTCATCCTGCCAAGTATAAACTGTACAGGGGTAATGTGTCCTTTTTCACATTTGCAAGAAATAATAATAAAAAAAATCATATAAATACAAATAAAAATGTTTAATTATAATTATAAACGATTTGACTTTATTGCCAGAAGACACATGGTATTTAATGTCTGGGAAATCCCAATCAGTAGAAATATATCTTACAGGGTTTAGTAGGAAGGGAACTTTTCTTTTCTTAATTAAACTCAGCACAAAAAATGATACAATGTATTTATATTATTGGGCAAAAATGCCTTTGAAACAAAAAAGTATAAACCAATGAAACTTGATTTATTTACTAATCAATCTGAACTGTATTAAATCCAGTTGACCATGAACTGTTCCTTTAATAGGGTGTTTGTTTCTGTATAAACAGATCTCTTTCAATATAGCCCTATTAACAACGCTTTAACTTGGGAAAGTGAAAGCAGGTTAGATCTGGGATCTATTTGTCCATGTGGTTTGTTACCTGGTATATTTAGTACAGGCATAGAGCTAAATCCATTCATATTTACAACTGATTGATATGGAGGTGAAAATAAAATTGCAACATATACTATTCTTACTGTTATTCTTATTTAGTGTATTATATTTGTAACTGCTGCTAAATGGAGAATTCATTGTTTCAATTCGTTTACTAGAGCTGATTTCCATATAACTTAGTATCAATGGGTGACAATGATACAATGTTACAATATTAAAATTATACTATGTTATAATAATACACTATAACAATGTTACAATATTATACTATTACAATGATACAATATAACACTGTTATAATATTACAGTGTTACAATATAACATTACAGTGATACATCAGAATGTTCCAATATAACAATATTAAAACATGTTACAATATTACAGTGTTACAATATAACAACATTGCAACATCAGAATGTTACACTATAACAATATTAAAACATAATGTTACAATATCACAACATTAGATTAACATCAGAATGTTACAATATTAGTGTTACAATATTGTGGTGTTACAATATTACAGTGTTACAATACTACATTGCAATGTTACAATATTGTAGTGTTATAATATTACAGTGTTACAATATTACAGTGTTCTAATATAACATTACAACATCAGAATTTTACAATATAACAACATTAACAGATTATATTATTACAGTGTTACACTATTACAGTGCTACAATACTACATTGCAATGTTACAATATTACAGTGTTACAATACCACATTGCAATGTTACAATGTTACAATATTGTAGTGTTACAATATTACAGTGTTACTATATTACAGTGTTACAATACTACATTGCAATGTTACAATATTACAGTGTTAAAATATTACAGTGTTACAATACTACATTGCAATGTTACAATATTACAGTGTTATAATATTACAGTGTTACAATATTACACTTACAATATTACATTACAATGTTACAATGGGACATTGCCATTTATTCTCTTTCTCTAGATACAATTTATTAATTACTGACACATTGTAACCAGATCTGCTTATATTAGGGATTGTGTTGTTTATTTCTGATTGACTCTGTATGTTTCTATAATTTAACATTACAATTAATGAATCTTTATTCACCTACATTAAATCATGTCTATACTGGGTAAAATCAATAGCAAATAAAATAAAGGGGAAGTTAAATATATCTATAAATGAGGAACTCTGCTTGTTTAAGTGCAGTTAGAGAGATCAGTAGGGCCCTCATGATGTTATTTATTCAGCAGCCTTCACTCTGTTATTTAATGTTCTGGATCCCATTCATATTGAGCACAATGGTGGTATTTATTGAACACCATAGTCTATATCCTGATTATAGTTAATGAGGGAAAATATTGAAAAAAATCCCCAAGTGAAGGACAGTGAATTGTTGACATAGTATTTTCCTGCAGTGTAGTGTGTGTGTGCGTGCTAGAGCCTAATGCTCACCCAGCAGAAATAGGGCAATTGTATCCTCTGGGGGGATCTGGTTTCCACCTTAGGGGCAATAATTCGCCCTGTACAGTAATGGATGAGCTCTTAGTTATCCAGGATTTAATGGATTGGGGATAAACAGGTCTGGGTAACACCAGCAGATCCTGGAAACATCCTCACTCATTTACTGCACTATTTACACACTATTTACACACTATTTACACACAACACAGCTTTAGGAAGACATTTCACACACATTTACAAATAACATTGTAATTAAATGGTTATAATTAAGAAATAACAGTGAATTCATCACAAAAGGAATTAACATCTATTGATTTTTATAATTCTGTAGGATTGGAAGAATTCTCACTGATTTAAAAGAATTCTATATTTTTTTTTATTGTTTTAAAGCCCCAATTACTGAAATACATTGAATTATACAATATATAAACGATTTATTGTAATATATTATATAATATATATGGCTATGGGTTGTATTGGAAAGTCAACCAGGAAAGATTCAAGTCGTTTCCAATTGAAGGCCGATCTCATGGTGTATTTCTGGCTGGCAATCATTTGCTTTATATTTAATATAAACACAAAAACGGATTTTTACTTTCTGATACTGCCAAAAATATTTTATATTATATGTGTTATATGTAGGTAGTTACATATATAAATAGATATTACTCCAAAGATTATATATTATATATGTAGGCAGTTATGTATATAAATAGAGATTACTACAAAGATTATATAATATATATGTTATATGTAGGCAGTTAGATATATTAATCGACATTACTACAAAGATTATATATTATATGTGTTATATGTAGGCAATTAGATATATAAATAGATATTACTTCAAAGATTATATATATGTTATATGTAGGAAGTTAGATATATAAATAGGTATTACTACAACGATTATATATGTTATATGTAGGCAGTTATATATATAAATAGATATTACAACAAAGATTATATATTATATATGTTATATGTAGGCAGTTATATATATATATATATATAAATAGATACTACTACAAAGATTATATATTATCAGGGAGATTCAATAAAAGTTCTTATCATTTAAAATGTGCTAATTTAGCCCCAGCCAATGAGATCTTATTTAACATTTGAAAGCTAACATCTGATTGGTTGGGGCAAAATAAGCACCATTTTAAACGATAAGAATTACCACAAAGGTTATATATTATATATGTTATATGAAGGCAGTTAGATATATTAATAGATATTGCTGCAAAAATTATATATTATATTGTTATATGTAGGCAGTTAGATACATAAATAGATATCACTACAAATATTATATGTTATATATGTTATATGTAGACAGTTACATGTATAAATAGATATTACTAAAAAGATTATATATGTTATATGTAGGCAGTTATGTACATAAATAGACATTGCTACAAAAATATATATTATATATGTTATATGTAGGCAGTTACATAGATAAATATATATTACTACAAAGCTTATATATTATATATGTAGGCAGTTATGTATATAAATAGATATTACTAAAAATATTATATATTATATATGTTATATGTAGGGAGTTTGATATATAAATAGAAATTACTGCAAAGATGATATATTATATATGTTATATGTAGGCAGTTAGATATATAAATTGATATTACTACAAAGATTATATATTATATATGTTATATGTAGGCAGTTAGATAGATAAAAAGATATTACTACAAAGATTATATATTATATATGTTATATGTAGGCAGTTACATAGATAAATAGATATTACTACAAAGATTATATATTATATATGTTACATGTAGGCAGTAATGTATATAAATAGACATTACTACAAAAATTATTTATTATATATGTTATATGTAGGCATATGCTTGTGAAGGTTCTCATTCATCCAGGTCATGGTATATCTGTTGTATTCAATCCAGTTGATCTAATTGAATACAACAGATATATTTATATGTAGGCAGTTACATAAATAAATAGATATTACTAAAAAGATTATATATGTTATATGTCGGCAGTTACATAGATAAATAGATATTACTACAAAGAATACATATTATATATGTTATATGTAGGCAGTTACATAGATAAATAGATATTACTAAAAGGAATACATAGTATATATGTTATATGTAGGCAGTTACAAAGATAAATAGATATTACTACAAAGAATACATATTATATATGTTATATGTAGGTAGACAGATATTGCTTAAAATATTATATATATATATATATATATATATATATATATACACACACACACACACACACACGTGTGTGTGTATATGTGTGTGTGTTTGTTGTTATATGTAGATACTGCCAAAAAGATTTCATAAAAAAGATTATATATGTTATATGTAGTTAGATAGATAAATAGATATTTCTAAAAATATTATATATTAAATATGTTATATGTTGGTAGGTAGAGAGATAGATACATAGATATTACTAAAAATATAATTAATTTATTTTTATATATATATGAAGGTAGGTAGATAAATAAATAGATATTTTGTCTAAAACAATTATAAATATATATTATATGTAGATAGATAGATATTGCTAAAAATATTATTATATATTAATGTATAAATATGTTATATGTGGGTAGATAGATAAATATTTCTAAACAAATAAATAATTAAATATATATACTAGGTAGATGTTGCTAAAAAGATAAAAGATTATAATATATCTGATAATTGGATAGATACCACAAAAATAATCTATATTTTTAATATAAATTAGATTTCCTAATGACCATGTTTAGAATTAAAAACAATTTGAATGCAGATAAAATAACTGCTCCCTCTCAAATAAATTATAAATAGAACCTTCCTAATTATGTTGATAATGTAAATGGGGGAGACTATATAACTCTTTGGGTAAATAAAAGTTTGGTCATTTGTAAGGCTGTGCTGAGAGGCATCTTTAGTGCATGTGAAATGATGCTGTTTATTTAAATTCAATGTAAAGCCAAGTATATAGCTCTGTGTAGGATGGGAAGAATCCTGTTTATTGGAGAGTTTTATCACTGTTAAGAGAATAATCCCCCTTAGCAGCAGAGTTCAAAGGAGACATGACATTTTATTATATGGCATCTGGTCTCAATTCTGTTCACATGGGTTGGGGTATCTACAGCTCTGCACCCACATGCAGGAAATATTAGACCTATTAACATGTGGGCCTAATGCCTATAGAGGGGGGGGGGTCTTGTCTTGTAATAATAATAATTCTGTACATTGTAATTAAGGTCTATAAAGGGATCCATCAAGGTGGAGTGTTCTATTGTATCTGACTAGAACAATATATTGGGTGTGATCCAATGGGATTACTGCATTTATACCTACTCTTATTGTAATGTTACCTGTCACAGAGTAATTGCAAGGTTAATGCGAAACACCAGATCTCATCCCCTGTCAGAGCTTCTATGTAGAGAACATTCATTATGTCTATTGAGGGGCCCTCTGAGCTCCCACATTATGTGCCCCATGGGAATGGGACTGTCTCTATGGGTTATTAATTACATGTGATGTGGGGTTAAGATGTTCCAGCTCCCTAATATCCCTGTTATGTACAGACCCCTCGCTGTGTGATAACTGGGCTACAGGCTGTGGTCATAGAGACAATAACTGTCTGTTGATCTGGCTCAGTCTATCTTTATAGCTGTTTATCATCTATCTATTCTGTCTTACTACATCCAAATGATTGGTGTGTGCGTGTGTATGTGTGTGTGTGTGTGTGTGTGTGTGTGTGGGGGGGGGGGGGGGGTGTTTGTGTGTATTTGTGGATGTATCTGTGTGATCCCTGTTGCACTGTGCAAATACACAACAGGACATACCTGGGTGGGGTATTGGGTACATTTTATATATATGTGTAACATGTCAGGTTGGTTCCTACCAAATGGCTTCATATAATAAGGATCCTGTTTACCAATGTTAAACTCTATCATTCTTATTCAATATTGTCATCAGATGTTTCCTTTTCACTGGTCTACTACAGAAACCTTTTATAACATCTGATTGGTTGAACACTGGAAAGTTTGCACCTCTCATTGAATCAGCCTTTGTTTTTAGTGACAGTGTAAGGAATAGGAATTCATTCAGTTTATTGTTTGCTGTAGATGTGGGTGGGTGATACAGCAATGGTGCTTCACACTGTTAATGAGTAATTCTGTGTTTAGAACTTTTCTTTAGTACAGTTGTAGTTCATGGCAGTTTGATGCCAGACCCCTAGATGAAGGGGAGACTGACATATTACAATGTTGTCACAGTTTGCATACTGATTTGAGCTGCTTGGACAAGTCCATTCATTGCATTGTCTCCCAGCATGCTCAGTGAGGTCAGGGATGATTGATTTGATTGCTGTAGTTAAACTGCATAAAATGAAACTACAAGGGAAACTAAACATAAAAACAAACTGGGGCCGATTTACCCATTTATATGGTGTTAAAGTCGCGCTAGCCAGTTTGCTATTGGTTAGCATGACTTTAACTCCATATAATTGTCGGATGCGCGGGATATGCAAAAAAAAGCTGGTTTTACCGCAGGATTTTAACGCCAGCAAATAGCTGGCTCTGGGTAAATGAGCCTGACCATGTTGTACTTCCAAATCCTCCATGTCACACACACCAGCCGCAGACTATAGATACATCTGGTCAGTATTGGGGGTTCCTAGGATCTGCATTGGTCACTGTCCATCAATGTGTTTACATTTTTATATTTTCCCTTAACTGATTTATTATAGCAGCAAATTAATATGTAACCCTGTTTGTAGTAATAGACCTAGGCCTTGTTCCTGTTCCCCATTGATATAAACCCCAGTGCTAATTAGACAGAGAGGCAGCAAGCAGTATGTAGTGATAATAATAACCTTAGCACATCAGTCAGAGCTTTCTATAAGACTGTGTTCCCAACAGTGTTTATAGTGGGAGAAGGACTCATTTCCTGCACCAAGCCAGGCTAGGGCCACTCTGGACCATAGCATGGATCATAACCTGTTCTATAACTCTATCCCTGAGCACTAGGGCCCTCTATCCCTGAGCATTATTGTGCACTAGACCCCATCCTCTCATTCTATAATCCTATCCCTGTGTACTAGACCCCGTCCTCTCATTCTATAACCCCATCCCTGTGCACTAGACCCCATCCTCTCATTCTATAACCCCATCCCTGTGCACTAGATCACGTCCTCTCATTCTATAACTCTATCCCTGTCCACTAGACCCTGTCCCCTCATTCTGTAACCCCATCCCTGTGCACTAGACCCCGCCCCCTCATTCTATAACCCCATCCCTGTGCACTAGACCACACCCCCTCATTCTATAATGCCATCCCTGTGCACTAGGGCTCCCGTGTTCTATAAATATGTGCCTAAGCACTAGGGCCCCCTTGTTCTATGACTTCATCCCTGTGCACTAACCCCCCCATTGTATAACTCCATCCTTGTGTACTAGGGCTCCCCTGTTCTAAAACTCCATCCCTCTTCACTGGGGCTCCCATGATCTATAACTTTGTCCCTGAGCACTAGGGGGCCCCTGTTCTATGACTGTATCCCTGTGCACTAGACACCAGCCCCCATTATAAAACTCCATCCCTGTGTACTAGGGCTCCCCTGTTCCCTGTGTACTAGACCCCCCCCCCCATTGTATAACTCTGTACCTGTGTACTAGGTCTCCTATGTTCTATAACTCCATCGTGTCATAGACCCCCCCAATTGTATAACTCTGTAACGGTGTTACTATGTCTCCTATATCTATAACTCCACCCCTGTTCTCTAGAACCCCCTCCATTGTATAACTCTGTACCTGTATACTAGGTCTCCTATGTTCTATAACTCCATCCTTGTGCACTAGACCCCCCCCCCATTGTATAACTATGTACCAGGTCTCCTATGTTCTATAACTCCATCCCTGTGTGCTCTAGACCCCCTCCATTGGTAACTCTGTACCTGTGTAATAGGTCTCTATGTTCTGTAACTCCATCCTTGTGCACTAGACCCCCCAATTGTATAACTCTGTACCTGTGTACTATGTTCCTATATTCTATAACTCCACCCTGTTCTCTAGAACCCCCTCCATTGTATAAATCTGTACTGTATACTAGGTCTCCTATGTTCTATAACTCCATCCTTGTGCACTAGACCCCCCCCCCATGTATAACTATGGACCAGGTCTCCTATGTCTATAACTCCATCCCTGTGCTCTAGACCCCCTCCATTGTATAACTCTGTACCTGTGTACTAGGTCTCCTATGTTCTGTAACTCCATCCCTGTGCATTAGACCCCCATTGTATAACTCTGTACCTGTGTACTAGGTCTCTATGTTCTGTAACTCCATCCCTGTGCATTAGACCCCCATTGTATAACTCTGTACCTGTGTACTAGGTCTCCTATGTTCTATAATGTCATCCCTGTGCACTAGACCCCCCCTCCATTGTATAACTCTGTACCTGTGTACTAGGTCTCCTATGTTTCTATAACTCCATCCCTGTGCACTAGACCCCCAATTGTATAACTCTGTACCTGTGTACTATGTCTCCTATATTCATATACTCCACCCGTTCTCTAGAAACCCCCTCCATTGTATAACTCTGTACCTGTATACTAGGTCTCCTATGTTCTATAACTCCATCCCTGTGCGCTAGACCACCCAATTGTATAACTCTGTACCTGTGTACTATGTCTCCTATGTTCTATAACTCCATCCCTGTGCTCTAGAGCCCCCCCCATTGTATAACTCTGTACCTGTGTACTATGTCTCCTATGTTCTATAACTCCACCCCTGTGCTCTAGAACCCCCCCATTGTATAACTCTGTAACTGTGTATTATGTCTCCTATGTTCTATAACTCCACCCCTGTGCTCTAGAACCCCCCCATTGTATAACTCTGTACCTGTGTACTATGTCTCCTATGTTCTATAACTCCATCCCTGTGCTCTAGAACCCCCCCCCCCCCATTGTATAGCTCGTACCTGTGCACTAGGTCTCATGTTCTATAACTCCATCCATGTGCACTAGGGTTCCCCTGCTCTGTGTCTATCCTTGATCCTTGTTCTCTAGGGGATCTGTATTTGGCGGAGTAAACTATTCCTCCAAGATATAAAGCAGGTGTTGGAGGGACTATCTCACCATTTATCACAAATCTACCCACACACCAGGAATGCCATGGATGTTAATGTCTAAGTGTGTTGTGTCTATTGACAGCTCACAGAGAAGTACATGGTAATGATGGCTGTTTAAGATTATTGAGCTATTCCCTACAATGGAAATTAACTGCAACACTAACTGATAGCCAGCCCCATCCAAAGTGAGGATTAGCAAAACTCATTAACCTGGTGCAATCCCGGGGCTTAGGAAAATGACAGGACAAGTCAAGGGACAGGACCTGTGATAGGGAGTTGAATATCTAGTTTTCATCATGTTCCATAGAAAGACCCCACAAAAAGAAGGTCCCAATTCTGTTCTTCTAACAGGCAAGAGCTGGACTTAGAGTAAGCAAATCGTACACACTGCATCAGTAATGAAGGCCTTTGGGGCCTTATAGGGTCTATTTAGTGCCACCATGGAGCCTCTGCTGCTCTGTAACATCTTTGTCCCCTCTCAATACTGGACTTGTCTGGAAATGGTACAGTCTGGTTCATATAACTACAGCTGGTAAGAAATTGGGGGTTTAGGGCCAATGATCTAAATGGAAAGTGACTGGTTATAAAACTCCTAAATTTACTCCTAACCAAATAAAAAATGTACATTGCAATATTACATACAGAAGATGTGCGCAATGCATGAACGGTATTATACAATATACATATGAACATGTACCAGTTACAAGTGCTTGGGGGAGAGTGTTTATGTCTAAATGGGGTAGGTTTACAGAGTGCTGCTAGTGCTAAAAACTCTTCTAATAGTCACGCTAATCCTTCGTAGTAATTTACCAAGCAATAATTGGGACTTTTAGAAGAAATTTGCATCCGTTGTGCCTCTTTAGAAACAAGGTTAAGATACAGCTGCTGTAAGGCTGTGTACACACCATACAATCTTTTGGGCCATTCGACCAAATTTTGGTTTATCATTTGATCAGCCAAAAGATTGCATGCTTTTGCAGCAGCCCACGTCCTAATGTTTGTGCGAATCTGACCAATGAGCGAAATTGTAATTTAAATTGTAATTGAAAAAAAGTTTATTATGAGCCATTTTTGCCAGAAATGACAAGGTATTTAAAGATAAAGATATAAAGTGGTTATAAAACATCCAGGGGTGGATTTACACCTCAGGTATCTATAGGCATAAAAAGCTGGCACCCTAAGCCCCACCCATAAACAGACACACCCATTTTTTCTTTTGAGTGAAGAAAATAGACTATATAGGGGGTGTAGAGGGAGGAGGGGGAGGGGAAATTGAAAGCCGCCCCTCCAAAAACAGGCACCCCTAAGCATGTACCTACTGTGCCTAATGGTATATCCAGGCCTGGATACCCTGTTTCTCTCAATACACACCTATGTTTAGTTGCCTATTGAGAGACTTATATGGTTTGTTAACAGAACTTTCCCTTTAAGTTTATTTCAGTGTTACACGACATCAGTGTACACAGCATCTGCTCAAACAAAGACATGTAAAATAAACACATACACATGCACACATAATATAATTGTGTTACAACCAGGATACACAGAGATATGAATGCACACACACTATGTGCACACTCATGCAGATATAGACGTATATGTACAATCACTGTCAATGACACATTACACGTAAATTGTAGAAACGTATGCAATTTCTCACTCAGATAGCAATATACACACACACACATGTACTTCACCCATACTTAGATTACCTAATCTAAATCGCAAATGTATGTATGTATGAAGGTATGCATGTATGTATGAAGGTATGTATTAAGGTATGTATGTATGTATGTATGAAGAAGGTACATTATAACACTGTCAGGTCAGTCTTATTACATTCTTATTACATCATTGATTTGATCAAATAGAGGCCTCTTGCACTTGTCCTGCACACCTACTGAAATACTGGCCCCTGATGTCAGCCAGCTGGTAAAAAATGAAATCTGTGTTCAGGGTAGGATTTGCCAATAGTAGGCACGTGCCTAGGGGACCCATGTATTTGCAGGGGGGCTGTCAGTCTTTCCTCTTTTTGATCCTCCACTGCTAGTCCTTTAATTAGCAGCACATCAGATTCAAAAAGTATCTTACCACCCCCTTCTATTTACACTGTTCTTGGTCATTATAGTTCAGTATAATGTAGTATGTGTTTTCTGGGTGTTGCTTTGGGGGTGGGGCCCAGGGACGTAACTGCAGGGGCTGCCCCCCCCCTACAAGATTGGCACCCTGACACCCTCCCCCCTACTGAGAAGACCTGCGATCAGCTGATTGTGTGATAAAGATACACACTGGATACAAAATTCTGGGTTCTGTTGGGTGTTTTTAAACAGCTGATCACGCGTTTCTTTACCTCATACGCACGATCATGTTTTTAAAAGAGCAGATCGCAGATCGTCACACTGAGTCTGGCCCATGTTGAGGGTGACTGTTTTTTTTGTGACTGTAGACTCCCGAGATTTAAACCCGACCCTATAATATCTTTTCCTTTATATATTAATAAATATATTTATATCTTCATAGGAGATTGCATTGAGTTTTTAAGAGCTACCAATGAGGTGGGGGGGGGTTATAGGATATTACATAGGAAAGGTGTATATGTATGTGTGTACTATCTATTACTATTAAATGACTATCAATAAATATATATAAAGTATAGCACTGACTTATATTAGGTACAAGACAAAATATACAAAATTGGATAGTGAAAACGGGAGCTTAAAGGGCAACTCCACCTCATAAGAACGTCTTTTAGAAATAATTTCCTCTTTAAAATATGTTGATTATCATACTTTGTGCTATGAAATCATTACTGTATGCCTGCTATGCTTCTGGATGCCTCATGGAAACTGAGCACATTTAGAAACCTGTACTGAGCCTGGGCATGCTCAGAAGAGGCAGACAGGGGATTGTCATTCAGTCATTGGCTGTGATGTCAACTGTCAAATCCATAACTGACAGTTACTAAACTGGAAGAACCAGGACGCGAAGAAACAAGGAAAACAGGACAATTTGCAGGATTTCAGGTTAGACTTATATATTTCAGATTTCAAACGATTACCGTTTAGAGTTTTGGGGGGTGATTTACCTGTACGTAAGTTTTAATTTTGGAGCTGGACTTGCCCTTTAAAACTATACCCCTGTGTCTACACCTGCAGATGAAATGCCCAATTAGACTCAGTAGCTCTACCAGGCCCAATTGCCAAACATATTTTTAAACCTGATCCATTTGATTGGGGAACTATGGAGTGGACTGATTAGCTAAAACATTGGAATTGGCAGCGACTATTAATGGGTGGGATAAATGTGCTCGCTTGCAAGTCCTTAGCCTTTGCTTAGTGGTAAAACCAAGATTAATACTGAAATAAAAAGCAGTGTATCAGTTATTAAAAGTTTTTCAACTAGATATGTATGATTAGTCACATATTCTCTCTGGGAGAGAAATATGTGTTTCTATGTTAGATTATTAGGGCAATGCTATTATAATAACATGAGGCTCTGAGGTACCTTCTGTTATAAGAAGGCTCTATTTCATTTTATGCTCTGGGGAGCATTCACCTCACCTTAACCTATAAATCTAATCATTATCTGTGTTCCCAAATCCTAACCCCATAGCAACTGTAAATCTAGAACTTGATGTGGTAAATACTATTTAGTATGAACCTAGATGCAATCTGGATCCTGTATAGGGGCTCAGGTTGCCCAGTGGGGCTGTTTGTTGTGAACCAATTGTGGACTGGGTCTATTCTCAAACCTGCAGGTTATACCACTTAGACCCCCTGGATTCTCTCTCTCTCCCTCTGTGCTCTCTCTAAAACCTAAGTTTCATACATAGGTTAAAGGGCATGCTCACCCCCAAAACTAAAATTCCCACAGTGTTGGCCCAGTGTGTACTAAGAAAAATCTTACCTCATTATGGTTCTCCTAGTGCTTGTCCAAGTCCAGGAAACTGAGCAGTAGTAGTGTATTCCTTTTCAAAAGGTTTCTGTCTGCCTCATCCTACTTACAGCCCTATGCTCCTGCGGCTGTCTCAGGGAGAGAGTTCCAAAGGTAGGGAGCAGCAAGAGAGAATGGTTTTTAGGATGGAGGAGGCAGTGTTCATTGGGGTTTGTGAAGATTGCCTTGTGAGGAAAGGAAGGCATGGCAAGGGTCTTGAATACAATTCTTGCTTTTGATGGGAAGCCACCACATAGACTGAAGGATCGTGGGTTGCGGTTCTTGCTTGGAGGAGAGTGTAATGAGTGTTGGAGTTCAGGGTCGACTAGAGAGGGGACATATGACAGGCTGGGAGACCAAGTAGAAGAATTTTACAGTAATCAAAAAGGGACAGTATAAGGGCCTGCACAAGCATTTTAGTTGTGGATTGAGAGAGGAAGGGTAGATCTTGGCAATAGATAACTCCAAGAAACCAACATTTTCAACAGTGTTAATGACAAATCTATTTAGCTAGCTATCAGTCTACCTCGCATACTACATACTGCATACTAATGGTAATATTAAATGATAATATTAATACTAAACAATACTAATGCATTAGCTTATAATACTAATAACAATACTAATGATAATAATAATAATAATAATAATAATACTAATAATAATACAATAACATTACTAATGCTAATAATGCAATAATACTAATATCAATACTAATGATAATATTTAATGATAATAATACATAACATTACTATAATAATGATAATAATACTAATAAACAAACTAATGAAAATAATACTAATGACAATACTAATGCTAATGATACTAATACATACTACTAATAATAATACTTATAACATTACTAAGATATAAAATAATAGCATTACTAATGCTAATGATAACAAAAACATTTACTAATGATAATGATGCTAATAATACTAATAAGATTACTAATGATAATAATACTGATAACATTACTAATGCTAATACTATTAATAACATTACTAATATACTAATACTAATGATAACATTACTAAAGCAGCATAATTATTACTGCTGGCAAGCCCTAATGTTTCAGGGAGGGGACAGGGAGAGGGCTAGGAAACAACAGTAGCCAATAGCAACTTTGGTTGGGGGCGGAAAATAAGGGGAAAGGCATATCGGCCAGGTGTGTATTTAAACAGTTAGCTGGTCAGATTAAGAGAGTCAGATTAATCTTTACCTTGTTTTGCTTTTCCCACCCTCCCACCCCATTTTCTGGTTTCTTCAAACAGGTGTCAAGTTAATGCGGCGGGGGAATGCGACAGCAAAAAAGGAGCGCAAAGGTATGGGGGGCATGCCTTTAGCTAGGGGGCTATGATCGTACGGTTGGCCCCTGCGGAGGTAAGAAGAGAGAAGCCTGGGGAGGGCAGGCTGGGATCCCTGCTCTCCTCTGCAGATACTCTTGTGCAGCGACAAGAGGATGGCTGTATTTAAAAAGGTTGCATTCCCCTGAGTGGAGGGGACTTTTTTCCTATATGTTAATGTCGGTGTGGTTTATCATAATGGGTAGAGTGTGATTAAGGTAAAGAAGGGTGTGTTTTTTACTGGTAAAATAAGAGGTTGAAGGGAATGCAAAACGGCAGGTCATTTTGATCTTATGATAATAATACTTATAATGCTAATAATAATACTAATGCTTATGATACTAATAACATTACTAATGAGAATAATGCTAATAATACTAATAACAATACTAATGATAATAATACTAGTGACAAACTAATGCTAATAATACTAAAACAATACTAATTATAATAATACTAGTAACATTACTAATGATAATAATGCTAATATACTAATAACAATACTAATGATAATACTAGTAATATAACTAATGATAATAATACTAATAACAATACTAATTATATAAATACTAGTAATATTACCAATGATAATTCTAATAATACTAATAACAATACTAATGCTAATAATACTAATAACAACACTAAATAATACTAATAACAATACTAATGATAATAATAGGTACAGAGTTATACAATGGGGGGGTTCTAGAGCACAGGGTGAGTTATGAACATAGGAACATAATACACAGTTACAGAGTTATACAATGGGGGGGTTCTAGAGCACAGGGTGGAGTTATGAACATAGGAGACATAGAACACAGGTACAATTTATACAATGGGGGGGCTCTAGAGCACAGGGATGGAGTTATAGAACTAGGAGACATAGTACACAGTACAGAGTTATACAATGGGTGGTCTAGCGCACAGGGATGGAGTTATAGAACATAGGAGACCTAGTATACAGTACGAGTTATACATGGAGGTGGTTTCTAGAGAAGGGGTGGAGTTATAGAATATAGGAGACATAGTACACGGTACAGAGTTATACAATGGGGGGTCTAGTGCACAGGGATGGAGTTAGAACATAGGAGACCTAGTACACGAGTTACAGAGTTATACAATGGAGGGGGGGGTCTAGTGCACAGGGATGACATTATAGAACATAGGAGACCTAGTACACAGGTACAGAGTTATATACAATGGGGGTGTCTAATGCACAGGGATGGAGTTACAGAACATAGGAGACCTAGTACACAGGTAAGAGTTATACAATGGGGGTCTAATGCACAGGGATGGAGTTACAGAACATAGGAGACCTAGTACACAGGTACAGAGTTATACAATGAGGGGGTCTAGAGCACAGGGATGGAGTTATAGAACATAGGAGACCTGGTACATAGTTATACAATGGGGGGGGGGTCTGTGCACAAGATGGAGTTATAGAACATAGGAGACCTAGTTACAGGTACAGAGTTATACAATGGAGGGGGTTCTAGAGAACAGGGTGGAGTTATAGAATATAGGAGACATAGTACACAGGTACAGAGTTACAATTGGGGGGTCTAGTGCACAAGGATGGAGTTACAGAACATAGGAGACCTATTCACAGGTACAGAGTTATACAATGGGGGGTCTAGAGCACAGGGATGGAGTTATAGAACATAGGAGACCTGGTACATAGTTATACAATGGGGGGGGGGGGTCTATCACAAGGATGGATTTATAGAACATAGAGACCTAGTATACAGGTACAGAGTTATACAATGGAGGGGGTTCTAAGAACAGGGGTGGAGTTTAGAATATAGGAGACATAGTACACAGGTACAGAGTTATACAATGGGGGGTCTAGTGCACAAGGATGGATTTATAGAACATAGGAGACCTAGTACACAGTACAGAGTTATACAATGGGGGGGGGGGTCTAGTACACAGGGAACAGGGGAGCCCTAGTACACAGGGATGGAGTTTTATAATGGGGGCTGGTGTCTAGTGCACAGGGATACAGTCATAGAACAGGGCCCCCTAGTGCTCAGGACAAAGTTATAGATCATGGGACCCCCAGTGAAGAGGGATGGAGTTTTGAACAGGGGAGCCCTAGTACACAGATGGAGTTATACAATGGGGGGGTTAGTGCACAGGGATGAAGTCATAGAACAAGGGGGCCCTAGTGCTTAGGCACATATTTATAGAACACGGGAGCCCTAGTGCACAGGGATGGCATTATAGAATGAGGGGGTGTGGTCTAGTGCACAGGGATGGGGTTATAGAATGAGGGGCGGGGTCTATTGCACAGGATGGGGTTACAGAATGAGGGGCCAGGGTCTAGTGGACAGGGAAGAGTTATAGAATGAGAGACGTGATCTAGTGCAACGGGATGGGGTTATAGAATGAGAGGATGGGTCTAGTGCACAGGGATGGGGTTATAGAATGAGAGGACGGGTCTAGTACACAGGGATAGGATTATAGAATGAGAGGATGGGGTCTAGTGCACAATAATGCTCAGGGATAGAGGGCCCTAGTGCTCAGGGATAGAGTTATAGAACAGGTTATGATCCATGCTATGGTCCAGAGTGGCCCTAGCCTGGCTTGGTGCAGGAAATGATCCTTCTCCCACTATAAACACTGTTGGGAACACAGTCTTATAGAAAGCTCTGACTGATGTGCTAAGGTTATTTATCACTACATACTGCTTGCTGCCTCTCTGTCTAATTAGCACTGGGGTTTATATCATGGGGAACAGGAACAAGGCCTAGGTCTATTACTACAAACAGGGTTACATATTAATTTGCTGCTATAATAATCAGTTAAGGGAAAATATAAAAATGTAAACACATTGATGGACAGTGACCAGCAGATCCTAGGAACCCCCAATACTGACCAGATGTATCTATAGTCTGCGGCTGGTGTGTGTGACATGGAGGATTTGGAAGTACAACATGGTCAGGCTCATTTACCCAGAGCCAGCTATTTGCTGGCGTTAAAATCCTGCGGTAAAACCATTTTTTTTGCATATCCCGCGCATCCGACAATTATATGGAGTTAAAGTCATGCTAACCAATAGCAAACTGGCTACGCGACTTTAACACCATATAAAGGGGTAAATCGGCCCCAGTTTGTTTTTATGTTTAGTTTCCCTTGTAGTTTCATTTTATGCAGTTTAACTACAACATCAAATCAATCATCCCTGACCTCACTGAGCAGGCTGGGAGACATGCAATGAATGGACTTGTCCAGCAGCTCAAATCAGTATGCAAACTGTGACAACATTGTAATATGTCAGTCTCCCCCTTCATCTGGGGTCTGGCATCAAACTGCCATGAACTACAACTGTACTAAAGAAAAGTTCTAAACACAGAATTACTCATTAACAGTGTGAAGCACCATTGCTGTATCACCCACCCACATCTACAGCAAACAATAAACTGAATGAATTCCTATTCCTTACACTGTCACTAAAAACAAAGGCTGATTCAATGGAGGTGCAAACTTTCCAGTGTTCAACACCAATCAGATGTTATAAAGGTTTCTGTATTAGCCCAGTAAAAGGAAACATCTGATGACAATATTGAATAAGAATGTAGAGTTTAACATTGGTAAACAGGATCCTTATATATGAAGCCATTTGGTAGGAACCAACCTGACATGTTACACTATATATAAAATGTACCCAATACCCCACCCAGGTATGTCCTGTTTGGTATTTGCCACAGTGCAACAGGGATCACACAGATACATCACATAAAACACACAAACACCACACCCCCCCCCCCCCCCCACACACACACACACACACACACACACAACACATACCCACCACACCAATCATTTGGATGTAGTAAGACAGAATATAGATGATAAACAGCTATAAAGATGACTGAGCCAGATCCAACACGTTATTGTCTCTATGACCACGCCTGTAGCCCGTTATCACACAGCGAGGGGTCTGTACTAACAGGGATATTAGGGAGCTGGAACATCTTAACCCCACATCACATGTAATTAATAACCCATAGAGACAGTCCCATTCCCATGGGCACATAATGTGGGAGCTCAGAGGGCCCCTCAAGAAACTAATGAATGTTCTCTACATAGAAGCTCTGACAGGGATGAGATCTGGTGTTTCGCATTAACCTTGCAATTACTCTGTGACAGGTAACATTACAATAAGAGTAGGTATAAATGCAGTAATCCCATTGGATCACACCCAATATATTGTTCTAGTCAGATCAATAGAACACTCCACCTTGATGGATCCCTTTATAGACCTTAATTACAATGTACAGAATTATTATTATTACAAGACAAGACCACCGCCCGCACCTGTGTACTATGTCTCCTATGTTCTATAACTCCATCCCTGTGCTCTAGAACCCCCCCCCCCCCATTGTATAGCTCTGTACCTGTGCACTAGGTCTCCTATGTTCTATAACTCCATCCATGTGCACTAGGGTTCCCCTGCTCTGTGTCTCCATCCTTGATCCTTGTTCTCTAGGGGATCTGTATTTGGCAGTAACTATTCCTCCAAGATATAAAGCAGGTGTTGGAGGGACTATTCTCCACCATTTATCACAAATCTACCCACACACCAGGAATTGCCATTTGGATGTTAATGTCTAAGTGTGTTGTGTCTATTGACAGCTCACAGAGAAGTACATGGTAATGATGGCTGTTTAAGATTATTGAGCTATTCCCTACAATGGAAATTAACTGCAACACTAACTGATAGCCAGCCCCATCCCAAAGTGAGGATTTAGCAAAACTCATTAACCTGGTGCAATCCCTGGGGCTTAGGAAAATGACAGGACAAGTCAAGGGACAGGACCTGTGATAGGGAGTTGAATATCTAGTTTTCATCATGTTCCATAGAAAGACCCCACAAAAAGAAGGTCCCAATTCTGTTCTTCTAACAGGCAAGAGCTGGACTTAGAGTAAGCAAATCGTACACACTGCATCAGTAATGAAGGCCTTTGGGGCCTTATAGGGTCTATTTAGTGCCACCCATGGAGCCTCCTGCTGCTCTGTAAACATCTTGGTCCCCTCTCAATACTGGACTTGTTCTGGAAATGGTACAGTCTGGTTCTATAACTACAGCTGGTAAGAAATTGGGGGTTTAGGGCCAATGATCTAAATGGAAAGTGACTGGTTATAAAACTCCTAAATTTACTCCTAACCAAATAAAAAATGTACATTGCAATATTACATACAGAAGATGTGCGCAATGCATGAACGGTATTATACATATATACATATGAACATGTACTCAGTTACAAGTGCTTGGGGGAGAGTGTTTATGTCTAAATGGGGTAGGTTTACAGAGTGCTGCTAGTGCTAAAACTCTTCTAATAGTCACGCTAATCCTTTCTGTAGTAATTTACCAAGCAATAATTGGGACTTTTAGAAGAAATTTGCATCCGTTGTGCCTCTTTAGAAACAAGGTTAAGATACAGCTGCTGTAAGGCTGTGTACACACCATACAATCTTTTGGGCCATTCGACCAATATTTTGGTTTATCATTTGATCAGCCAAAAGATTGCATGCTTTTGCAGCAGCCCACGTCCTACTGTTTGTGCGAATCTGACCAATGAGCGAAATTGTAATTTAAATTGTAATTGAAAAAAAGTTTATTATGAGCCATTTTTGCCAGAAATGACAAGGTATTTTAAAGATAAAGATATAAAGTGTTTATTAAATACATCCAGGGGTGGATTTACACCTCAGGTATCTATAGGCATAAAAAGCTGGCACCCTAAGCCCCACCCATAAACAGACCACACCCATTTTTTCTTTTGAGTGAAGAAAATAGACTATATAGGGGGTAGAGGGATGGGGGAGGGGAAATTGAAAGCCGCCCCTCCAAAAACAGGCACCCCTAAGCATGTACCTACTGTGCCTAATGGTATATCCAGGCCTGGATACCCTGTTTCTCTCAATACACACCTATGTTTAGTTGCCTATTGAGAGACTTATATGGTTTGTTAACAGAACTTTCCCTTTAAGTTTTATTTCAGTGTACACGACATCAGTGTACACAGCATCTGCTCAAACAAAGACATGTAAAATAAACACATACACATCTGCACACATAATATATTGTGTTACACCAGGATACACAGAGATATGAATGCACACACACATATGTGCACACTCATGCAGATTATAGACGTATATGTACAATCACTGTCAATGACACATTACACGTAAATTGTAGAAACGTATGCAATTTCTCACTCAGATAGCAATATACACACACACACATGTATACTCACCCATACTTAGATTACCTAATCTAAATCGCAAATGTATGTATGTATGAAGGTATGCATGTATGTATGAAGGTATGTATTAAGGTATGTATGTATGTATGTATGAAGAAGGTACATTTATAACACTGTCAGGTCAGTCTCTATTACATTCATTATTACATCATTGATTTGATCAAATAGAGGCCTCTTTGCAACTTGTCCTGCCCACACCATACTGAACTACTGGCCCCTGATGATCAGCCAGCTGGTAAAAAATGAAATCTGTGTTCAGGGTAGGATTTGCCAATAGTAGGCACGTGCCTAGGGGCACCATGTATTTGCAGGGGGGCTGTCAGTCTCTTCCTCTTTTTGATCCTCCACTGCTAGTCCTTTAATTAGCAGCACATCAGATTCAAAAAGTATCTTACCACCCCCTTCTATTTACACTGTTCTTGGTCATTATAGTTCAGTATAATGTAGTATGTGTTTTCTGGGTGTTGCTTTGGGGGTGGGGCCCAGGGACGTAACTGCAGGGGCTGCCCCCCCCCTACAAGATTGGCACCCTGACACCCTCCCCTACTGAGAAGACCTGCGATCAGCTGATTGTGTGTATAAAGATACACACTGGATACAAAATTCTGGTTCTGTTGCGGTGTTTTAAACAGCTGATCACGCGTTTCTTTACCTCATACGCACGATCAGCTGTTTAAAAAGAGCAGATCGCAGATCGTCACACTGAGTCTGGCCCATGTTGAGGGGTGACTGTTTTTTTTGTGACTGTAGACTCCCGAGATTTAAACCCGACCCTATAATATCCTTTTCCTTTATATATTATATAAATATATTTATATCTTCATAGGAGATTGCATTGAGTTTTTAAGAGCTACCAATGAGGTGGGGGGGGGGTATAGGATATTACATAGGAAAGGTGTATATGTATGTGTGTACTATCTATTACTATTTAAATGACTATCAATAAATATATATAAAGTATAGCACTGACTTATATTAGGTACAAGACAAAATATACAAAATTGGATAGTGAAAACGGGAGCTTAAAGGGCAACTCCACCCTCATAAGAACGTCTTTTAGAAATAATTTCCTCTTTAAAATATGTTGATATATCATACTTTGTGCTATGAAATCATTACTGTATGCCTGCTATGCTTCTGGATGCCTCATGGAAACTGAGCAATTTAGAAACCTGTACTGAGCCTGGGCATGCTCAGAAGAGGCAGACAGGGGATTGTCATTCAGTCATTGGCTGTGATGTCAACTGTCAAATCCATAACTGACAGTTACTAACTGGAAGAACCAGGAAGCAGAAACAAGGAAAACAGGACAATTTGCAGGATTTCAGGTTAGACTTATATATTTCAGATTTCAAACGATTACCGTTTAGAGTTTTGGGGGGTGATTTACCTGTACGTAAGTTTTAATTTTGGAGCTGGACTTGCCCTTTAAAACTATACCCCTGTGTCTACTACCTGCAGATGAAATGCCCAATTAGACTCAGTAGCTCTACCAGGCCCAATTGCCAAACCTATTTTTAAACCTGATCCATTTGATTGGGGAACTATGGAGTGGACTGATTAGCTAAAACAATTGGAATTGGCAGCGACTATTAATGGTTGGGATAAATGTGCTCGCTTGCAAGTCCTTAGCCTTTGCTTAGTGGTAAAACCAAGATTTAATACTGAAATAAAAAGCAGTTATCAGTTATTAAAAAGTTTTTCAACTAGATATGTATGATCTAGTCACATATTTCTCTCTGGGATGAGAAATATGTGTTTCTATGTTAGATTATTAGGGCAATGCTATTATAATAACATGAGGCTCTGAGGTACCTTCTGTTATAAGAAGGCTCTATTTCATTTTATGCTCTGGGGAGCATTCACCTCACCTTAACCTATAAATCTAATCATTATCCTGTGTTCCCAAATCCTAACCCCATAGCAACTGTAAATCTAGAACTTGATGTGGTAAATACTATTTAGTATGAACCTAGCATGTCAATCTGGATCCTGTATAGGGGCTCAGGTTGCCCAGTGGGGCTGTTTTGTTTGAACCACACATTGTGGACTGGGTCTATTCTCAAACCTGCAGGTTTATACCACTTAGACCCCCTGGATTCTCTCTCTCTCCCTCTGTCTCTCTCTAAAACCTAAGTTTCATACATAGGTTAAAGGGCATGCTCACCCCCAAAACTAAAATTCCCACAGTGTTGGCCCAGTGTGTACTTAAGAAAAATCCTTACCTCATTATGGTTCTCCTGTAGTGCTTGTCCAAAGTCCAGGAAACTGAGCAGTAGTAGGTGTATTCCTTTTCAAAAGGTTTCTGTCTGCCTCATCCTACTTACAGCCCTATGCTCCTGCGGCTGTCTTCAGGGAGAGAGTTCCAAAGGTAGGGAGCAGCAAGAGAGAATGGTTTAAGGATGGAGGAGGCAGTGTTCATTGGGGGTTTGTGAAGATTGCCTTGTGAGGAAAGGAAGGCATGGCAAGGGTCTTGAATACAATTCTTTGCTTGATGGGAAGCCACCACATAGACTGAAGTATCGGGGTTGCAGGTTCTTGCTTGGAGGAGAGTGTAATGAGTGCTTGGAGTTCAGGATCGACTAGAGAGGGGACATATGACAGGCTGGGAGACCAAGTAGAAGAATTTTACAGTAATCAAAAAGGGACAGTATAAGGGCCTGCACAAGCATTTTAGTTGTGGATTGAGAGAGGAAAGGGTAGATCTTGGCAATAGATAACTCCAAGACAACCAACATTTTCAACAGTGTTAATGACAAATCTATTTAGCTAGCTATCAGTCTACCTCGGCATACTACATACTGCATACTAATGGTAATATTAAATGATAATATTAATACTAATAACAATACTAATGCCATTAAAGCTTATAATACTAATAACAATACTAATGATAATAATAATAATAATAATAATAATACTAATAATAATACTAATAACATTACTAATGCTAATAATGCTAATAATACTAATATCAATACTAATGATAATATTTAATGATAATAATACTAATAACATTACTAATAATAATGATAATAATACTAATAACAATACTAATGAAAATAATACTAATGACAATACTAATGCTAATGATACTAATAACATTACTACTAATAATAATACTTATAACATTACTAATGATTATAATACTAATAGCATTACTAATGCTAATGATAACAATAACATTTACTAATGATAATGATGCTAATAATACTAATAAGATTACTAATGATAATAATACTGATAACATTACTAATGCTAATACTATTAATAACATTACTAATAATACTAATACTAATGATAACATTACTAAATGCAGCCATAATTATTACTGCTGGCAAGCCCCTAATGTCTCAGGGAGGGGACAGGGAGAGGGCTAGGAAACAACAGTAGCCAATAGCCAACTTTGGTTGGGGCGGGAAAATAAGGGGAAAGGCATATCGGCCAGGTGTGTATTTAAACAGTTAGCCCTGGTCAGATTAAGAGAGTCAGATTAATCTTTACCTTGTTTTGCTTTTCCCACCCTCCCACCCCATTTTTCTGGTTTCTTCAAACAGGTGTCAAGTTAATGCGGCGGGGGAATGCGACAGCAAAAAAGGAGCGCAAAGGTATGGGGGGCATGCCTTTAGCTAGGGGGCTATGATCGTACGGTTGGCCCCTGCGGAGGTAAGAAGAGAGAAGCCTGGGGAGGGCAGGCTGGGATCCCTGCTCTCCTCTGCAGATACTCTTGTGCAGCGACAAGAGGATGGCTGTAATTTAAAAAGGTTGCATTCCCCTGAGTGGAGGGGACTTTTTTCCTATATGTTAAATGTCGGTGTGGTTTATCATAATGGGTAGAGTGTGATTAAGGTAAAGAAGGGTGTGTTTTTTACTTGGTAAAATAAGAGTTGAAGGGAATGCAAAACGGCAGGTCATTTTGATCTTATGATAATAATACTTATAATGCTAATAATAATACTAATGCTTATGATACTAATAACATTACTAATGATAATAATGCTAATAATACTAATAACAATACTAATGATAATAATACTAGTGACATAACTAATGCTAATAATACTAATAACAATACTAATTATAATAATACTAGTAACATTACTAATGATAATAATGCTAATAATACTAATAACAATACTAATGATAATACTAGTAATATAACTAATGATAATAATACTAATAACAATACTAATTATATAAATACTAGTAATATTACCATGATAATCTAAATAATACTAATAACAATACTAATGCTAATAATACTAATAACAACACTAAATAATACTAATAACAATACTAATGATAATAATACTAGTAACATTACTAATGATAATAATGATAATAATACTAATAACAATATTAATGATAATAATACTAGTAACATAACTAATGATAATAATACTAATAACAATACTAATTATATAAATACTAGTAATATTACTAATGATAATGCTAATAATACTAATACATACTAATGCTAATAATACTAATAACACACTAATGATAATAATACTAATAACAATACTAATGATAATAATACTAGTAACATTACTAATGATAATAATCCTAATAATACTGATAACAATACTGATGATAATAATACTAATAACAACACTAATGATAATAATACTAATAACAATACTAATGATAATAATACTAGTAACATTACTAATGATAATAATGATAATAATACTAATAACAATATTAATGATAATAATACAAGTAACATAACTAATCATAATAATACTAATAACAATACTAATTATATAAATACTAGTAATATTACTAATGATAATGCTAATAATACTAATAACAAACTAATGCTAATAATACTAATAACAACACTAATGATAATAATACTAATAACAATACTAATGATAATAATACTAGTAACATTACTAATGATAATAATCCTAATAATACTGATAACATACTGATGATAATAATACTAATAACAACACTAATGATAATAATACTAATAACAATACTAATGATAATAATACCAGTAACATAACTAATGATAATAATACTAATAACAATACTAATTATATAAATACTAGTAATATTACTAATGCTAATAATACTAATAACAATACTAATGATAATAATTATTACTGGATACAATGTAACAAACCAGTGAATTACCCAATCACAATGTAGAGAATATGTTTCCCTATTAACATTTATAAATATTACTGGAATCATGAACAACCAGAAAGTGTAATAATAATAACAAAACAACGACTGTTAAACTGTTAAGCAAATAAGCTTAATTCATGTTCCCCTTTTATACCTGGGCTGGGTTTCACTTTTTTTCTGTTTTTTTCTATAAATATTCGTAGAATGTATTAATATTAATGTAAGTAACACAATCGCAGTGCATGCGCACGACTACGATCACAAGGGCACGTTTCCAGAGCCATCTTAAGCGCTACAGTGTGGCCTCAGCCTAACACATGTAAAACCTCAGGCAAATTTTTGCACTTCTTTTGAATAAGCCAGTTAGTGCAGATGATGAAATCGTACAGTGCAGGGATAAGTATCACCCAGAGACCAGGATGTATCACAAGTAAACCGATTGCAGCAAAACCAGAGCCACAGCCAGGCAATAACCCCGCAGTCATGGTTAATAAGGGTTAATTGGGTTTACCTAATTGCTGCTTGTACCTAAGATTTTATTGCTTCCTGTCCTGTCTCTATTTTGCTTTTAACCTTGAAAAAAGACAATCAGCAGCATTTAACGGGTTAATTTATTAACTCACAAGTACAAGGAGAAGATAAATCCTACTTCCTGAACCCTGTCTGGGAAGGGGTTAATTTACTGTGCCAGGCTAGTTTAAAGACTAATATCTGTGTGTCAGTGAGTGTGTATGTGGGTGGTTATAGATAAAGTGGTTTGGATAAGACAGGTGGACAGAAGCCTTGGTGTGTGTACTGTACTAGCCAATAAAGATTGAAGGTGATTCACCATATTTCTAAATGTCTCGGAAATCACCATCTCCCAATTCAATCCGCATTCAGATTCCTTGTGGGTAACTGTATGTTCCAGGAAGGATTAGTGACATTCCATAGGGATCATTTCTACAGGACATGCAAAATAGTCCAACACAATAATCTAACCTGACCTGGTCTCTGCCCATTGATTGTTATTAAGGGTTTAATCTTCTAATTTGCTACAGTTCTAGCAGTTAATATATTTATTATTGTTCCCAATGGCACAATCTACATGGGTCAATACTCCAGCACACAGTTGGAGGAGTATGGGCCGCGTCCCACAAGGCACTTTTCTATTCGCTTTTCTGTCCGTTGCATTTCCAAAATGACATTTTATTTTTAATGGAAATCGCAGGAACCAGTTCCCTCTATGTGCGCTGTGTATTCAAGTCTATGGGAACGCAGGAAAAAAAAGGCGGACAAATGGACACCACTACTAATGTGCATTTTCCACAGTAGTAATTAGAAACACAAACAACGCAAAAAAGCAGAGACAAAATCGCACTTCATGTTTTAATCCGACAGTGTGATCCTAGCCCTACATGTCAATTGTATGTTGCATGTATTTCATGTCTATTTTATCTTAACCCACTGTGCAGGTATCTGATCATATTAAAGCGTTGGACACCTCAAGGATAATCGTTAATGAACTGTATGTATATTCCAGGGTGCAGTTCTGGGATTGTTCATTTTCTAATATCTATCTACTAGTGTAAGGGAATGGACCCCGTACAGCAGCCATACGTATGAATCCCCCTAGTCTATTCTCCCCTAGTCTAATTGCTATTACTGATCTTCCATTAAATGAAATTTGATTTTAAAAGAATATTACACTTTATTATCCTGTTTCCTGATGTGTCCCATGATGAACATACATCCTAAATACAAACGTGTCTGTCTCCCCCTAGTCTCAAGTGTTTTTATTTGATTTGCCACTGAATGTTCCTTGATGATCCCGTCACTGACATAGACACGCCTACTGAATTCTCAGACCAGTGACGCAGTGACATTAACTTATTATTCCACTCCATGTGTTGGTTATAATTTGCTTGCTGCACCATGAAAGTTGATGCTATTAAATTAACCCTTCTGTCCCCCATACACAAGCCCTAATTCATTATAGACATTGGGAATTTGCCTGAGCTTATTAAGGCATGTCCACCCTAAAAAAATTTCCCCCATATCATATTATGCCTTCCCCCAGCCCAACCCTATAAAATAGTTTTAAAGAAAGTGCCCAGATCTTTACTTACCTTCCCTCTCTCCTCTGACGCCCGGCCTTATGCTTGCAAGACACTGCAAGCAGGGGGCGGGACCGGCAGCCGCATCTGTGATTGGCTGAGAGGCAGCCAATCACGGGCACGGTCTGCCGGCTTCTCAGAATGCCGGGGGAGAGAGGGAAGATAAGTAGAGTTCTGGGGACTTTCTTAAAATTATTTTATAGAGGTTGGGGCTGGGGGAAGAAATACTAATACATGAACGGGGTTTTATGATAGGGGGAGGGATCGCAAAACGGGAGGGAGAGGGAGGGAGGGGGAGAAGGGCTGCAGTACGCATGCCAAACTTCTTCCGGAGGCGAGACAGAGTCCTATATAGACTCTGCTATCTCCTGGTGGGCAGTTTTTGGGACTTTGGGGGGGGGGACTACAGGAGAACCTTATGGAGCTGGGATGTGAGGTAAGGATTTTATTACAACATGGTGGGGCCATTAGTGGGGGGGATTATAGTTTTGGGGGTGGACATGCCCTTTAAACAAGAGACATGGCACAGACATGGCATGAAAGGAGCTTGTGAAAATTAACACTTAAAGCAAAAAGATTAACATTAGCTATTTGATTTATGAAGATGTAAGGAAATAGGTACTGCGTGATGTATAATGGTAAATATATACAATATGTGAATAATAGAACGCCCGGGAACAGTGCAACCACTTACCAGCACTCCACTCGTGTCTTCTGCTCAACTGACAGGTGCACTGTCCCGATCGTGCCTACTTTTGTATTGGCGCGTATGTGCCAAATAGGCCAGGACGCATCCCTGACAGCTGAGAAAGAGCCAAGTGGAGCGCCGGTAGGTAAGTGTGCAGTGTTTTCCCGGCCGTTATATGTATGGAGAGGGAGAGCATGGTATGTTATGTATGGAAGGGATAGCATGTAATGTATGTATGGAGAAGGAGACAGTATGTATGTATGGGAGGGGAGAGCAGGTGTATTATGGAGAAGGAGAGCATGGTATGTATGTATGGAGAAGGAGAGCATGGTATGTATGTATGAGAGAGGAGGAGCATGGTATGTATGTATGGGAGGAGAGATGTATGTTGTATGTTTGAGGGAGCATGTATGTATGTATGGAGAAGGAGAGCATGTAGTTGTAGGGAAGGGAGCATGGTATGTGTGTATGGAGAGGGAGAGCATGGTATGTATGTGGGAGAAGGAGAGCATGGTATTATGTATGGAGAAGGAAAGCATGGTATGTATGTATGGAGAAGGAGAGCATGGTATGTATGTATGGATGGAGATGGGAGAGCATGAATATGTATGTATGGAGAGGGAGACCATGGTATGTATGTATGTAGCGGGAGAGCATGGTATGTATGTATGGATACATGGTATGTATGTATGGAGAGGGAGAGCATGGTATGTAATGAGTATGGAGAAGGCGAGCATGGTATGTTTGTATGGAAAAAGAGAGCATGGTAGTATGTATGGAGAAGGAGAGCATGGTATGTATGTATGGAGGTAGAGCTGGTATGTATGTAAGTGGAGAGGAGAGCATGGTATGTATGTATGGAGAGGTAGAGCATGGTATGTATGTATGGAGAAGGAGAGCATGGTATGTATGTATGGAGAAGGAGAGCATGGTATGTATTTATAGAGAGAGCTGGTATGTATGAATGGAGAAGGAGAGCATGGTATGTATGTATGGAGAAGGAGAGCATGGTATGTAATGTATAGAGGGGAGAGCATGGTATGTAGTATGGGGAGAAAAAGAGTCATGGTTGTGTCTGGAAGAGGGAGAACATGGTATGTATGTATGGAGAAGGAGAGCATGGTATGTGTGTATGGAGAGGGAGAGCATGGTATGTGTGTGGTATGTGTGTATGATAGGGAGAGGCATGGTATGTATGTATGGAGAAGGAAAGCATGGTATTATGTATGGAGAGGAAAGCATGGTATGTATGTATGGAGAAGGAGAGCATGGTATGTATGTATGTATGGAGAGGGAGAGCATGATATGTATGTATGGAGAGGGAGACCATGGTATGTATGTATGTAGCGGGAAGCATGTATGTATGTATGGATAGCATGGTATGTTATTTATGGAGAGGAGAGTATGAGAGTATGGTATGTATGTATGGAGAGGCGAGCATGGTATGTATGTATGAAAAAGAGAGCATGGTATGTATGTATGGAGAAGGAGAGCATGGTATGTACATGTATGGAGAGGAGAGCATGGTATGTATGTATGGAGAAGGAGAGCATGGTATGTATGTATGGAGAAGGAGAGCATGGTATGTATGGATGGAGAAGGAGAGCATGGTATGTATGTATGGAGAGGTAGAGCATGGTATGTATGTATGGAGAAGGAGGAGCATGGTATGTATGTATGGAGAAGGAGAGCCATGTATGTGTATGGAGAGGAGAACTGGTATGTATGTATGGAAAGGGAGAGCATGGTATGTATGTATGGTGAGCATGGTATGTAGAGGAAGAGCATGGTATGTATGTATGTATGTATGTATGTATGGAGAAGGAGAGCATGTTATGTATGTATGGAGAAGGAAAGCATGGTATGTATGTATGGAGAGGAGAGCATGGTATGTATGTATAGAGAAGGAGAGCATGGTATGTATGTATGGAGAAGGAGAGCATGATATGTATGTATGGAGAGGGAGAGCATGGTATGTATGTATGGAGATGAGAGCATGGTATGTATGTATGGAGAGGGAGAGCATGATGTATGTATGAGAAGGGAGAGGTTATGTATGTATGGAAGGGAGAGCATAGTATTATGTATGGAGAAGGAGAGGCATGGTATGTATGTATGTATGAGAAGGAGAGCATGTAGGTATGTATGGAGAGGAGAACATTTATATGTATGTAGAAGTGCATTGTAGTATGTATGGAGAGGGAGAACATGGTATGTATGTATGGAGAGGGAGAGCTGGTATGTATGTTGGAAGCAGGAGAGAGGGTATGTGTGTATGAGAGGGAGACATGGTATGTATGTAGTGGAGAGGGAGAACATGGTATGTATGTATGGAGAAGGATGAGATGGTATGTATTATGTATGGAGAAGGAGAGCATGGTATGTATGTAATGAGAGGGAGAACATGGTATGTATGTAGTGGAGAAGGAGAGCATGGTTGTTATGTATGGAGAGGGAGACCTGGTATGTATTTATGGAGAGAGAAGCATGGTATGTATGTATGGAGAAGAGAGCCTGGAATTATGTGATGAGGGAGAACATGTATGTATGTATGGAAGGAGAGCATGGTATGTATTATGGAGAGGGAGAACATGGTAATGTTGTCATGTAGAGGGGAGCATGGTATGTATGTATGGAGAAGGAGAGCAGGTATGTTATGTATGGAAGGGAGAGCAGGGTATGTGTGTATGTGGAGAAGGAGAAGCTGGTAAATTGTATTATGAGAGGAGAACATGGTATGTAGTATGGAGAGGGAGAGCATGGTATGTATGTAGTAATGGAGAGGAGAGCATGGTATGTTAGTTATGGAGAGGGAAACATGGTATGTTGTATGGAGAGGGAGAGCATGATATGTATGTATGTATGGAAGAGGGAGAGCATGGTATAGTTGTATGTGGATGGAAGGAGAGCAGGTAATGTGTGTATGGAAGGAGAGCATGGTATGTATGTAGAGAAGGAGATCAGGGTAGTATGTATGGAGAAGGAGAGCAGGGTATGTGTGTATGGAGAAGGAGAGCATGGTATGTATTTATGGAGAGGGAGAACATGGTATGATGTGGACGGGTGAAGCATGGTTGTAGTAGTATGGGAAGGCAGCATGTAGTGGTGTATTGAAGGGAGGAACATGGTTGTATATGAAGACATCTTCCCAGGCGAATGCTGGATTATCATTTTACATCTGGAGGCACGCCATTTGACTCTTGCCATAGACATTTTGAGCATTAGTAGTTTATATATTGTGCCTAAGTTCTCATATCTACGCTCCATATAGCAGTTTTTAGAAAAGACACCACACTTGTAACCCCAGACATGAGGCTCCTGGACCAGGTATCCCATTATGAGGCATATGGACACCAGTTGGCAGCACTGAGACTTCTCTTTGGATGCAAAGATGCTAAGCACAACCAATAGTAAATAAAGGGTGATCCCTTCTTCAAAATGTTTTAAATGCTTTTTCACACCCTTTTAACACAAATGTGCCTTTATTTACACACTAATCTAAACTCTATACTGTGTTACTACTTTAATATCCTTGTTCACAAACAAATGTGTTAGGTGCAAAGCTGGACAGACAAACATGGTGTATAATATTTAACCCCTTTCACCATAGGAGGCAGTGGAAGCAGGAAAAAATTTGGGTTGTTTCCAGTCTGAATCAGTTAAGCACCAACGAAGAATAAATGAACCCTGTGATTTAAATGATCAGCTCCCACTAGAGAGTCTTACAGTCACACTGTAGGAATAGAACAGCCATTCTTTATTTTCCACAGTATTTCTTTAAACCTTTCCCAGCGAACCCTCATACACTAGTAGTACATACAACGTAAACAAAAACGTCTGCAAACTCCCCAAAAAATACCAACACAACGGTGGGTCTATACCTTGCCGGTCTGGTCGGTATGTGTTGCCTGTCTAGCCCATTTTTAATCTGTATACAATAAAGTTCTGATTTTAACCTACCTTGATTTCTATATTTATATTTGAAGACGCGGCAGGGGTTGTAGAGCCCTCTTTCTATTTGACAGAACAGTAAACAATCCGAATCCAAATATAGGTAATAAGGGGTAACCGCAACTATTATTCATCGGAATTTGTTTATTTGCATATGGGTGATTATATCGTATATATAGAATATATTATTGGAAGCTTATATTGATATTTTTTTATGGAAAATGGATTAAAAGGAATATATTTCGATTGAATAATAGTTTGTGTTTACCCTTTATACCTATTCATGTACTAGTATTTATACTAGGTTTTATACCTATTAAGTACTAGTATTTATACCTATTATGTACTAGTATTTATACTAGGTATTTATACCTATTTCGCAAAACGGGAGGGAGAGGGAGGGAGGGGGAGAAGGGCTGCAGTACGCATGCCAAACTTCTTCCGGAGGCGAGACAGGAGTCCATATAGACTCTGCTATCCTCCTGGTGGGCAGTTTTTGGGACTTTGGGGGGGGGGGACTACAGGAGAACCTTATGGAGCTGGGATGTGAGGTAAGGATTTTATTACACTACATGGTGGGGCCATTAGTGGGGGGGATTATATTTTTGGGGTGGACATGCCCTTTAAACAAGAGACATGGCACAGACATGGCATGAAAGGAGCTTGTGAAAATTAACACTTAAAGCAAAAGATTAACATTAGCTATTTGATTTATAAGATGTAAGGAAATAGGTACTGCAGTGATGTATAATAGGTAATATACAAATATGTGATAATAGAACGCCCGGGGAACAGTGCAACACTTACCAGCACTCCACTCGTGTCTTCTGCTCAACTGACAGGTGCACTGTCCCGATCGTGCCTATCTTTTGTATTGGCGCGTATGTGCCAAGATAGGCCAGGACAGCATCCCGACAGCTGAGAAAGAGCCAAGTGGAGCGCCGGTAAGGTAAGTGTTGCAGTGTTTCCCGGGCGTTATTGTTGGAGAGGAGAGCATGTATATGTATGGAGAGGGAGAGCATGGTATGTATGTAGGAGAAGAGAGCCTAGTATGTATGTATGGAGAGGGAGACATGGTATGTATGTAGGGAAGGAGAGCATGGTATGTATGTATGGAGAAGGAGCATGGGTAGGTATGTATAGAGAGGGAGAGCATGGTATGTATGTATGGGGAGGGAGAGCATGGTATGTATGTATGGGGAGGGAGAGCATGGTATGTATGTATGGAGAAGGAGAGCATGGTATGTGTGTATGGAGAGGGAGAGCATGGTATGTGTGTATGGAGAGGGAGAGCATGGTATGTATGTATGGAGAAGGAGAGCATGGTATTATGTATGGAGAAGGAAAGCATGGTATGTATGTATGGAGAAGGAGAGCATGGTATGTATGTATGTATGGAGAGGGAGAGCATGATATGTATGTATGGAGAGGGAGACCATGGTATATGTATGTATGTAGCGGGAGAGCATGGTATGATGTATGGATAGCATGGTATGTATGTATGGAGAGGGAGAGCATGGTATGTATGTATGGAGAAGGCGAGCATGGTATGTATGTATGGAAAAAGAGAGCATGGTATGTATGTATGGAGAAGGAAGCATGGTATGTATGTATGGAGAGGTAGAGCATGGTATGTATGTATGGAGAAGGAGAGCATGGTAGTATGTATGGAGAGGTAGAGCATGGTATGTATGTATGGAGAAGGAGCATGGTATGTATTATGGAGAAGGAGAGCATGGTATGTATGTATGGAGAAGGAGAGCATGGTATGTATGTATGGAGAGAGGAGAGCATGGTATGTATGTATGGAGAAGGAGAGCATGGTATGTATGTATAGAGAGGGAGACATGGTATGTATGTATGGGGAGGGAGAGCATGGTTGTATGGAGAGGGAGAACATGGTATGTATGTATGGAGAAGGAGAGCATGGTATGTGTGTATGGAGAGGGAGAGCATGGTATGTGTGTGGTATGTGTGTATGGAGAGGGAGAGCATGGTATGTATGTATGGAGAAGGAGAGCATGGTATTATGTATGGAGAAGGAGAGCATGGTATGTAGTTGGAGAAGGAGAGCATGGTATGTATGTTTTGGGAGGGGAGCTATATGTATGTATGGAGAGGAACCATGGTATGTTTGTATGTAGCGGGAGAGCATGGTATGTTATGGATGCATGGTTGTATTTATGAGAGGGAGGTATGAGAGTATGGTATGTATGTATGGAAAGGCGAGCAGTATGTTATGTATGGAAAAAGAGAGCATGGTATGTATGTATGGAGAAGGAGAGCATGGTATGTATGTATGGAGAGGTAGAGCATGGTATGTATGTATGGAGAAGGAGAGCATGGTATGTATGTATGGAGAAGGAGAGCATGGTATGTATGTATGGAGAAGGAGAGCATGGTATGTATGTATGGAGAGGTAGAGCATGGTATGTTATGTATGGAGAAGGAGAGCATGTAGTATGTAGTGGAAAGGAGAGACATGTATGTGTATGGAGAGGGAGAACATGGTATGTATGTATGGAAAGGGAGAGCATGGTATGATGTATGGTGAGCTGGTATGTAAGGAAGATCATGTATGTATGTATGTATGTATGTTATGTATGGAGAAGGAGAGCATTGTTATGTATGTTGGAAGGAAAAGCATGTATGTATGTATGGAGAGGGATACATGGTATGTATGTTAGAGAAGGAGAGCATGGTATGTATGTTGGAGAAGGAGAGCATGATATGTTGTATGGAGAGGGAAGCATGGTATGTATGTATGGGAATGAAGCATGGTTATTATGTATGGAGAGGGAAGATGGTATGTATTATGGAGAAAGGAAGCAGGTATGTATGTATGGAGAGGAGAGCATGGTATGTATGTATGGAGAAGGAGAGCATGGTATGTATTGTATGTATGGAAAGAGAGCATGTATGTATGTAGGAGAGGGAGAACATGGTATATATGTATGGAGAGGAGAGCATGGATATGTTATGTATGGAGAGGGAGAACATGGTATGTATGTATGGAGAGGGAGCATGGTATGTATGTAGGAGAAGGAGAGAGCAGGGTATGTGTGTATGGAGAGGGAGAACATGGTATGTATGTATGGAGAGGGAGAACATGGTATGTATGTATGGAGAAGGAGAGCATGGTATGTATGTATGTATGGAGAAGGAGAGCATGGTATGTATGTATGGAGAGGGAGAACATGGTATGTATGTATGGAGAAGGAGAGCATGGTATGTATTGTTGGGGGGAGAACATGGTATGTATGTAGGAGAGAGAGCATGGTATGTATGTATGGAAAGGAGAGCATGGTATGTAGTATGGAGAGGGAGAACTGGTATGATGTAGTTTGAGAAGGAGACATGGTATGTATTTATGGAGAGGGAGAAACATGGTATGTATGTATGGAGAGGGAGAGCATGGTATTATGTATGGAGGAAGGAGAGCAGGGTATTTATGTATTGATAGAGAGCAGGGTATGTTGTGATGAGAAGGAGAGCATTGGTATGTATTTATGGAGAGGGGAACATGGTATGTATGTATGTGAGAGGGAAGCAGGGTATGTATGTATGTGGAGAAGGAGAGCATGTATGTATTTTATGGAGAGGAAGAACATGGTATGTATGTATGGCGGGCGTGGTGTGTGGAGCGGGTTATGTGTGGGGGGGGGTGGTTGGTTGTTATGTTGGGGGGGGGTATGTATGTATGGAGAAGGAGAGCAGGGTATGGTGTGTGGAGAAGGAGAGCAGGTATGTATTTATGGAGAGGGGAGAACATGGGTATGTATGAGAGGAGAGGGAGACATGGTATGTATGTAGTATGGAGTGGGTATGTGGTATGGAGAGGGAGAAACATGGTATGTATGTATGGAGAAGGAGAGCATCTTCCCACTGTAGCTGAAGAGAATGCTGGGATTTATCATTTTATACATCTGGAGGCACGCCATTTGAAACATCTTGCCATAGACATTTTAAGGGCATTCGTAGTTTATAAATACTAGTAATATTACTAATGCTAATAATACTAATAACAATACTAATGATAATAATTATTACTGGATACAATGTAACAAACCAGTGAATTACCCAATCACAATGTAGAGAATATGTTTCCCTATTAACATTTATAAATATTACTGGAATCATGAACACACAGAAAGTGTAATAATAATAACAAAAACAACGACTGTTAAACTGTTAAGCAAATAAGCTTAATTCATGTTCCCCTTTTATACCTGGGCTGGGGTTTCACTTTTAATTTCTGTTTTTTTCTATAAATATTCGTAGAATGTATTAATATTAATGTAAGTAACACAATCGCAGTGCATGCGCACGACTACGATCACAAGGGCACGTTTCCAGAGCCATCTTAAGCGCTACAGTGTGGCCTCAGCCTAACACATGTAAAACCTCAGGCAAATTTTTGCACTTCTTTTTGAATAAGCCAGTTAGTGCAGATGATGAAATCGTACAGTGCAGGGATAAGTATCACCCAGAGACCAGGATGTATCACAAGTAACCGATTGCAGCAAAACCAGAGCCTACAGGCCAGGCAATAACCCCGCAGTCATGGTTAATAAGGGTTAATTGGGTTTACCCTAATTGCTGCTTGTACCTAAGATTTTATTGCTTCCTGTCCTGTCTCTTATTTTGCTTTTAACCTTGAAAAAAGACAATCAGCAGCAGTTAACGGGTTAATTTATTAACTCACAAGTACAAGGAGAGATAAATCCTACTTCCTGAACCCTGTCTGGGAAGGGGTTAATTTACTGTGCCAGGCTAGTTTAAAGACTAATATCTGTGTGTCAGTGAGTGTGTATGTGGGTGGTTATAGATAAAGTGGTTTGGATAGAGACAGGTGGACAGAAGCCTTGGTGTGTGTACTGTACTAGCCAATAAAGATTGAAGGTGATTCACCATATTTCTAAATGTCTCGGAAATCACCAATCTCCCAATTCAATCCGCATTCAGATTCCTTGTGCGGTAACTGTAACTGTATCCAGGAAGGATTAGTGACATTCCATAGGGGATCATTTCTACAGGACATGCAAAATAGTCCAACACAATAATCTAACCTGACCTGGTCTCTGCCCATTGATTGTTATTAAGGGTTTAATCTTCTAATTTGCTAGCAGTTCTAGCAGTTAATATATTTATTATTGTTCCCAATGGCACAATCTACATGGGTCAATACTGCAGCAACAGTTGGAGGAGTATGGGCCGCGTCCCACAAGGCACGTTTCTATTCGCTTTTCTGTCCGATTGCATTTTCCAAAATGACATTTTATTTTTAATGGAAATCGCAGGAACCAGTTCCCTCTATGTGCGCTGTGTATTCAAGTCTATGGGAACGCAGGAAAAAAAGGCGGACAAATGGACACGCACTACTAATGTGCATTTTCCACAGTAGTAATTAGAAAACACAAACAAACGCATACAAAAGCAGAGACAAAATCGCACTTCATGTTTTAATCCGAAGCAGTGTGATCCTAGCCCTACATGTCAATTGTATGTTGCATGTATTTCATGTCTATTTTATCTTAACCCACTGTGCAGGTATCTGATCATATTAAAGCGTTGGACACCTCAAGGATAATCGGTAATGAACTGTATGTATATTCCAGGGTGCAGTTCTGGGATTGGTTCATTTTCTAATATCTATCTACTAGTGTAAGGGAATGGACCCCGTACAGCAGCCATACGTATGAATCCCCCTAGTCTATTCTCCCCCTAGTCTAATTGCTATTACTGATCTTCCATTAAAATGAAATTTGATTTTTAAAGAAATATTACACTTTATTATCCTGTTTCCTGATGTGTCCCATGATGAACATACATCCTAAATACAAACGTGTCTGTCTCCCCCTAGTCTCAATGTGTTTATTTGATTTGCCACTGAATGTTCCTTGATGATCCCGTCACTGACATAGACACGCCTACTGAATTCTCAGACCAGTGACGCAGTGACATTAACTTATTATTCCACTCCATGTGTTGGTTATAATTTGCTGCACCATGAAAGTTGATGCTATTAAATTAACCCTTCTGTCCCCCATACACAAGCCCTATATTCATTATAGACAATTGGGAATTTGCCTGAGCTTATTAAAGGGCATGTCCACCCTTATAAAAAATTTCCCCCATATCATATTATGCCTTCCCCCAGCCCCAACCGCTATAAAATAGTTTTAAGAAAGTGCCCAGATCTTTACTTACCTTCCCTCTCTCCTCTGACGCCCGGCCTTATGCTTGCAAGACACTGCAAGCAGGGGGCGGGACCGGCAGCCGCATCTGTGATTGGCTGAGAGGCAGCCAATCACGGGCACGGCTGCCGGCTTCTCAGAATGCCGGGGGAGAGAGGGAAGATAAGTAGAGTTCTGGGGACTTTCTTAAAATTATTTTATAGAGGTTGGGGCTGGGGGAAGAAATACTAATACATGAACAAGGGGTTTTATGATAGGGGGAGGGATCGCAAAACGGGAGGGAGAGGGAGGGAGGGGGAGAAGGGCTGCAGTACGCATGCCAAACTTCTTCCGGAGGCGAGACAGGAGTCCTATATAGACTCTGCTATCCTCCTGGTGGGCAGTTTTTGGGACTTTGGGGGGGGGGACTACAGGAGAACCTTATGGAGCTGGGATGTGAGGTAAGGATTTTATTACACTACATGGTGGGGCCATTAGTGGGGGGGATTATAGTTTTGGGGGTGGACATGCCCTTTAAACAAGAGACATGGCACAGACATGGCATGAAAGGAGCTTGTGAAAATTAACACTTAAAGCAAAAGATTAACATTAGCTATTTGATTTATGAAGATGTAAGGAAATAGGTACTGCAGTGATGTATAATAGGTAAATATATACAAATATGTGAATAATAGAACGCCCGGGGAACAGTGCAACACTTACCAGCACTCCACTCGTGTCTTCTGCTCAACTGACAGGTGCACTGTCCCGATCGTGCCTATCTTTTGTATTGGCGCGTATGTGCCAAAGATAGGCCAGGACAGCATCCCTGACAGCTGAGAAAGAGCCAAGTGGAGCGCCGGTAAGGTAAGTGTTGCAGTGTTTCCCGGGCGTTATATGTATGGAGAGGGAGAGCATGGTATGTATGTATGGAGAGGGAGAGCATGGTATGTATGTATGGAGAAGGAGAGCCTAGTATGTATGTATGGAGAGGGAGAGCATGGTATGTATGTATGGAGAAGGAGAGCATGGTATGTATGTATGGAGAAGGAGAGCATGGTAATGTGTATAGAGAGGGAGAGCATGGTATGTATGTATGGGGAGGGAGAGCATGGTATGTATGTATGGGGAGGGAGAGCAGTGGAATTTTGTATGGAGAGGAGACATGTATGTGTGTATGGAGAGGTGAGAGCATGGTATGTGTGTATGGAGAGGAGAGCATGGTATGTATGTATGGAGAAGGAGAGCATGGTATTATGTATGGAGAAGGAAAGCATGGTATGTATGTATGGAGAATGAGAGCATGGTATGTATTATGTATTGAGAGGGAGAGATGATATGTATGTATGGAGAGGGAGACCATGGTATGTATGTATGTGCGGAGAAGCATGGTATGTATGTATGGATAGAGCATGTATTATGTATGGAGAGGGAGAGCATGGTATTGTATGTATGGAGAAGGCGAGCATGGTATGTATTTATGGAAAAAGACATGGTATGTATGTATGGGAAGGAGAGCATGGTAGTATGTATGGGAGTAGAGCATGGTATGTATGTATGGAGAAGGAGAGCATTAGTATTATGGAGAGGGAGAGCATGTATGTATGTATGGAGAGGGAGAGCATGGTATGTATGTATGGAGAAGGAGAGCATGGTATGTATGTATGGAGAAGGAGAGCATGGTATGTATTGTATGGAGAAGGAAGCATGGTATGTATGTATGGAGAAGGAGAGCATGGTATGTATGTATGGAGAGGGAGAGCATGGTATGTATGTATGGGGAGGGAGAGCATGGTATGTTGTATGGAGGAGGGAGAACATGGTATGTATGTATGGAGAAGGAGAGCATGGTATGTGTGTATGGAAGGGAGAGCATGGTATGTGTGTGGTATGTGTGTATGGAGAGGGAGAGCATGGTATGTATGTATGGAGAAGGAGAGCATGGTATTATGTTGATAAGGAAAGCATGGTATTATGTATGGAGAAGGAGACATGGTATGTATGTATGTATGGAGAGGGAGAGCATGGTATGTATGTATGGAGAGGGAGACCATGGTATGTATGTATGTAGCGGGAGACATGTATGTATGTATGGATAGCATGGTATGTATTTATGGAGAGGGGAGAGTATGAGAGTATGGTATGTATGTATGGGAGAAGGCGAGCATGGTATGTATGTATGGAAAAAGAGAGCATGGTAGTATGTATGGAGAAGGAGAGCATGGTATGTATGTATGGAGAGGTAGAGCATGGTATGTATGTATGGGAAGAGAGCAGGGTAGTATGTATGGAGAAGGAGAGCATGGTATGTATGGATGAGAAGGAGAGCATGGTATGTATTATGAGAGGAAGTGGATGTATGTATGGAGAAGAGGGATGGTATTTGTATGGAGAAGGAGAGCATGGTATGTGTATGGAGAGGGAGAACATGGTATGTATGTATGGAAAGGGAGAGCAGGTATGTATGTATGGTGAGCATGTATGTAGAGGAAGAGCATGGTATGTATGTATGTATGTATGTATGTATGGAGAGGAAGAGCATGTTATGTATGTATGGGAAGGAAAGCATGGTATGTATGTATGGAGAGGGAGAGCATGGTATGTATGTATAGAGAAGGAGAGCATGGTATGTATGTATGGAGAAGGAGAGCATGATATGTATGTATGGAGAGGGAGAGCATGGTATGTATGTATGGAGAATGAGAGCATGGTATGTATGTATGGGAGAGGGAGAGCATGGTATGTATGTATGGGAGAAGGAAGCATGTATGTATGTATGGAGAGGAGAGCATTATTTATGTATGGAGAAGAGAGAATGGTATGTATGTATTATGGGAAGAGAGCTGTATGTATGTATGGAGAGGAGAACATGGTATATATGTATGAGAAGGAGAGCATGTATGTATGTATGGAGAGGGAGAACATGGTATGTTGTATGGGAGAGGGAAGAGCATGGTATGTATGTATGAAGGGAGCAGGGTATGTGTGTATGGAGAGGGAGAACATGGTATGTATGTTGGAGAGGGGAACTGGTATGTATGTTGGGAAGGACATGGTATGTATGTATGTATGGAGAAGGAGAGCATGGTATGTATGTATGGAGAGGGAGAACATGGTATGTATGTATGGAGAAGGAGAGCATGGTATGTATGTATGGAGAGGGAGAACATGGTATGTATGTATGAGAGAGAGAGCATGGTATGTATGTATGGAGAAGGAGAGCATGGTTGTATGTATGGAGAGGGAGAACATGGTATGTATGTATGGAGAAGGAGAGCATGGTATGTATTATGGAGAGGGAGAACATGGTATGTATGTATGGAGAGGGAGAGCATGGTATGTATGTAGGAGAATAGAGCAGGTATGTATATGGAAAGGAGAGCAGGGTATGTGGTGATGGAGAAGAGAGCATGGTATGTATTTATGGAGAGGGAGAACATGGTATGTATGTATGGAGAGGGAGAGCATGGTATGTATGTATGTATGGAGAAGGAGAGCATGGTATGTATTTATGGAGAGGGAGAACATGGTATGTATGTATGGAGAGGGAGAGCATGGTATGTATGTATGTTGGAGAGGGAGAGCATGGTATGTATGTTGTGGAAGGGAGCAGGTATGTGTGTATGGAGAGGAGAGCATGGTATGTATGTATGGAGAAGGAGAGCAGGGTATGTATGTATGGAGAAGGAGAGCAGGGTATGTGTGTATGGAGAAGGAGAGCATGGTATGTATTTATGGAGAGGGAGAACATGGTATGTATGTATGGAGAGGGAGAGCATGGTATGTATGTATGTATGGAGAAGGAGAGCAGGGTATGTGTGTATGGAGAGGGAGAACATGGTATGTATGTATGGAGAAGGAGAGCATCTTCCCACTGTAGCTGAGAGAATGCTGGGATTTATCATTTTATACATCTGGAGGCACGCCATTTGAACATCTCTGCCATAGACATTTTAGAGCATTAGTAGTTTATATATTGCCTAAGTTCTCATATTCTACGCATCCATATAGCATTTTTAGAAAAGACACCACACTTGTAACCCCCAAGACATGAGGCTCCTGGACCAGGTATCCCATTATGAGGCATAATGGACACCAGGTGGCAGCACTGAGACTTCTCATTTGGGATGCAAAGATGCTAAGCACAACACAATAGTAAATAAAGGGTGATCCCTTCCTTCAAAATGTTTTAAATGCTTTTCACCCTTTTTAACACAAATGTGCCTTTATTTACACACTAATCTAAACTCTATACTTGTTAGCTACTTTAATATCCTTTGTTCACAAACAAATGTGTTAGGTGCAAAGCTGGACAGCAAACAGTGTGTATAATATTTAACCCCTTTACCATAGGAGGCAGTGGGAAGCAGGAAAAAATTTGGGTTGTTTCCAGTCTGAATCAGTTAAGCACCAACGAAGAATAAATGAACCCTGTGGATTTAAATGATCAGCTCCCACTAGAGAGTCATTACAGTCACACGTAGGAATAGAACTGCCATCTTTTATTTTCACAGTATTTCTTTAAACCTTTCCCAGCGAACCTCATAAACACTAAGTAGTACATAACGATAAACAAAAAACGGTCTGCAAACTCCCCAAAAAATACCAACAAGGTGGGTCCTATACCTTGCCGGTCTGGTCGGTATGTGTTGCCTGTCTAGCCCATTTTTAATCTGTATACAATAAAGTTCTGATTTTAACCTACCTTGATTTCTATATTTATATGTTGAAGACGCGGCAGGGGTTGTAGAGCCCTCTTTCTATTTGGACAGAACAGTAAACAATCCTGAATCCAAATATAGGTAATAAGGGGTAAACGCAACTATTATCAATCGGAATTTGTTATTTGCATATTGGGTGATTATATCGTATATATATGAATATATTATTGGAAGCTTTATATGTGATATATTTTTATTGGAAATGGATTAAAAGGAATATTTCGATTGATAATAGTTGTGTTTACCCTTTATTACCTATTATGTACTAGTATTTATACTAGGTATTTATACCTATTAAGTACTAGTATTTATACCTATTATGTACTAGTATTTATACTAGGTATTTATACCTATTATGTACTAGTATTATACTAGGTTATTTACTACCTATTATGTCTAGTATTTATTACTAGGTATTTATACCTATTATGTACTAGTATTTATACTAGGTATTATATCCTATTATGTATAGTATTTATACTAGGTATTTATACCTATTATGTACTAGTATTTATACTAGGTATTTATACCTATTATGTACTAGTATTTATACTAGGTATTTATACCTATTAAGTACTAGTATTTATACTAGGTATTTATACCTATTATGTACTAGTATTTATACTAGGTATTTATACCTATTATGTACTAGTATTTATACTAGGTATTTATTCCTATTATGTACTAGTATTTATACTAGGTATTTATACCTATTATGTACTAGTATTTATACTAGTATTTCTACGAGGTATTTATACCTATATGTACTAGTATTTATACTAGGTATTTATACCTATTATGTACTAGTATTTATACTAGTACATAATGATATTTCAGCATTGCCGGCCATGTAGCTCAATAGAGTCCCTACGATTGGCTGTGATTTTCCAACATTTCCAAAACAGAACCCTCTGCTCACTAAGGCAGGCTACAAACCGAACCTGGCTATGTCACATTGGGCTGTACTGAATTATGTGGGAGTAGCCCTCCCTAATGCTTTGTGTTTCTCTAAAGAGTTCATTGCTGGAACACCACAGGTTACCATGTAAAATAACGAATGGTGGTCCGCTAACATGAATGTTGTATAATTGCAGTTTACTGAAAAGCATAATTATGTAATACTGACCATAGTAATAGATAATAATTTGAGGAATAATGTACCCATACTAGGAGGATATTTCTTATTTTCCAGTTATCTGCACAATTCTGTGTTTACTTCTGGAATTTATGGTTTTAATGTATCTAGTAACTTAGCCACAAAACCATAAAGAGATCAGCAAGGCAGTCACATGATCTAAAGTAATATAGTAGTCAGGATAGGTAACACTATCGACCCCCCTGCTGTTGTGCTATGTGTGGCTATATGTGTTGGTCCTGGTAGTAAGCATAACAAATTAACCAATGGACTCACTTTGATATGCTGGGAGGTCCGGGTGTGATAAAACCCCGGACCTTACGCTTTAGCGTTCCACTGAGTAATCGTTTCATTCACTTGTTAAAGGAATAGTTCACACAATAAGTGAACTATTCCTTTAAAGTAGTGATTGAAGGGAGGTAAACGAGCTATTCCTTACCTTCTTCAATCACTCGACCAGGAATGAAGGTAAGTATATTTACCTCACCTGCAATCCACCGCCAGCTACATTGGCTAGTCGAGACCGCTTCCGGGCTTAGTTTAACTATAGCACGCATTATCGCGCATGCGTACTGTATTTAAACTAAACCAGCAAGAGGTCTGGACTAATCAATGTAGCTGGCGGTGGATTGTGCGCGATGTAAATAAACTAACCGTTGTTCCTGGATCCTGGTCGAGTGATTGAAGAATGGAAGGTAAGGCATAGCTCATTTACCTCCCAGTCTTTAATCACTGCTTTAAAGGAATAGTTCACTTTTGTGTGAACTATGCCTTTAAGTACACCAATTGCACATAGAGAAATCACTCACCCCTCCAATGTGGTAGTCTGGGTGTTGGGTTTCCAGAACCCTTTGCCTGGTCCATTCATACTCGGAAATAGGAAATAAAGGTAAGCCCACACTAGCAATTTGTACCCAATAAAGATGAACGTTTTATAAAGACTACCGAGTTCGCTCTTATGTAAAGGAGAGAGGGTTTACATTTCTTTCCTATTTCCAAGTCACACAATCTACAGGCTAAATCCATTCCTACTATACCTACTGTACCTACTGTACCTACTGTATCTACTGTACCTACTGTACCTACTGTATCTACTGTACCTACTGTATCTACTGTACCTACTGTATCTACTGTATCTATTGAACTCCCTTCTGTGGACAGGAAATAATCTTTTTTAGAAGATACAGGATCCCAGTGGAATGTTCGAGAACATTAAAGAAACACACATAAGGAGTTTTGAAGATGTAATGGATAAAACCTGCTATGTCAACATTGATATGAACATTGATTTGAAGTTAAACATAATACCTGAAAAGACCTTACAAATCCAGCTTTTCCCTCCTTGTACATATCCTACTGTACTATTCGGTTTGATTCATATTATTGTTGTAGGTCAACGCAGACAGAGAGAAACTGGCTGAGGAAATAAAAAAACTCATTTTGATTATAATTTAATAAAGTCTTTGGTATGAATTGGTCACATATTTTGGCTAATGGGCTATGTCCTGCTAAATCATCTGATTTATAGCCAATGCTTTCCTCAAACGAACGCATACATCATCCACAGCTGCCAAATCACAGTGTACCATACAAAACACACATGGATTTCCCATATACAGAAGACAGTGAGGTCCGAAAGACTGAAATAGGCAGCAGATTATGTGCAAATAGGAAATAAAAAGGGTGGGCAATGCCGTGCAAAGGGGGGTTTATATATCACCAATAGGAAATCAATAATGTGCTGTCACCAGCAATACCTAAATTACAGACGTGCGAATTTGCACACGAACAGCACTGAACAAGTGTTTCTTATCTTTTCAGATTCACTTTTGTCGGGAAATGTGCCTCTAGATTGGAAAAAAGCCAATTTAATACCAATATTCAAAAAAAGGTAGTCATTCCCAGCCTGGTAACTATAGCCCTGTAAGCCTAACATCAGTGGTAGGGAGGGTGCTGGAAACTTTGTTAGGGTATCATATCCTTGACTTTGTCTCCAGAGCTCATCTTATTAGTAGTAGTCAGCATGGATTTATGAGAAATAGATTGTGCCAGACAAATTTACAGGGTTTTTTTTTTATGAAGAAATAAGAAGTTAGATTCAGGCACAGCAGTAGATGTGGTATACTTGGATTTTGCTAAAGCTTTTGAAACTGTAAAAAAACATCTGTACATGGATAGAGAATTGGTTATGGGATCACAAACAGAGAGTGGTGGTTAATGGAGCTACATCTATGTGGGCTAAAGTTCTAAGCTGAGTGCCTCAGGGTTCTGTACTGGGGCCGCTTCTTTTTATTCTGTTTATAAATGACTTAAGGCTCGTACACACATGCGATTGCGGGTCCTGACCCGCGACACACAATGTGTATGAACGAATGTTTCAGGCAATAATCGCCCCGTGTGTAGCTGCTTTATCGGCCGAAACGGTCGTTCATTCGGAGATCTGCCAGGTCGGTCGTTCAACGATCCCCGGATGAACGACCGTTTTGGACGATAAAGTACCTACACACGGGCCGATTATCGGCCGAAATATTCGTTCGTACTCATCATGCATTTGGGGTTCTAGTGGATAACAGATTTAAACTTCATACACACATGAGATCAAGGGGGCTGACCCGAAACGCATGATGTGTAAGCATGGCAGAAACAGACGATAATCGTGCCATGTATGGGCACTTTGTTGGGCAAAACATTCGGTTGGGTCTTCAACTGACCGTGCACCGGAGATCACATGTGTGTTTGAACCTTTAGCTGTAGTAAACAATGCCAGCCAGCAAGATATTTTCTTGTATAAAGAGGGGGATAGATTCAAGGGAGAAAATATTATTCTCCCTCTTTACAAGGCACTGGTAAGGCCTCATTTGGAATATGCGGTGCAGTTTTAGAATCCCAGATACAAAAGGGACATCTTGGAAATGGAAGCAGTTCAGAGAAGGGCAACTAAAATAATAAAGGGAATGGAGGGGCTTGACTATGCAGGCAGATTAGACAAGTTAGGGCTGTTTACATTGGAGAAACAACATTAATGCGGGGATATGATATCAGAGGACACGTGGACATCCTTTGAAGGGCATGTCCACCCCCAAAACTATAATCCCCCCCACTACTGGCCCCACCATGTAGTGTAGTAAAATCCTTACCTCACATCCCAGCTCCATAAGGTTCTCCTGTAGTCCCCCCTCCAAAGTCCCAAAAACTTCCCACCAGGAGGATAGCAGAGTCCATATAGGACTCTGCCTCCTACCTGGCCTCCGGCATGCGTTTGGCATGCGTACTGCAGCCTTTCTCCCCCTCCCTCCCGTTTTGCTATCCCTCCCCCTACCATAAAACCCCTTGCCCATTTAATAGAATATGTTCCCCCAGCCCCAACCGCAAAAAAATTATTTTCAGAAAGTCCCCAGAACTGTACTTACCTTCCCTCTCTCCACCGGCATTCTGAGAAGCCGGCAGCCGCGGCTGCTGGTTCCGCCCCCTGCTTGCAGTGTCTCGCAAGCAGAAGGCCGGGCCGTGCATTCGGAGGAGAGAGGGAAGGTAAGTGAAGAACTGGGGACTTTCTTAAATTATTTTTATAACGGTTGGGGCTGGGGCACTGTATTCTATTATAGGGCAAAAGTTCTTATTAAGGGTGGACATGCCCTTTAAGAGTGAAAGAAAAGAAGTTTCATCTTCAGGTTAGGAAAGGTTTCTTTACAGTGAGAACGGTGAAACTGTAGAACTGTCTTCCAGCAGATGTGGTAATAATGACAAGTTCATTGAATAGCTTTAAAGGGACAGTTCAGTGGAAATTATCACTATTTGTTAAATTGTTAGTTTGTGTAATGCCTTCTTAGTTATTCTACATATTCTCTTCCATTTTGAAAAATCAGTTGATTTCATACCCTTTGCTGTTCCCGGCTGTTGACATTAGTGAGCTGACATTTCAGGTTCTAACGGTCCTTCTTCTTCCCAGGATGCACCACATCCTTGGAATTCCCCTAACAGTAATTTCTACTGATTGGCTGTTGGATGGGTCAAACATGCTCAGATCTCTACTGAGCAACTGAATCAACCCAGGCGCTGGGTCAAGGGCAAAACCATAACGGTCTCTATTAGGGGTCCTGCAAACAGGAAGTCAGTATTTCGGTTGCATTTATTTATATACAGACAAAATGCTGAATGGGCAGGTTAAGGTCATTAGGATGAAAAAATACTGCTCTTTTTTCTGAAAAGCATATGTATTTGTGCTGAACTTCCCCTTTAAAAGTGCTCAGGATGAATACGTTTCTAAAACAAAAAAACATTGAGAATTACTGGTATTAATATATATACTGTAGTTCTGGTTGGTACAGGATACTATATAATAATGAGAATTACTGGTATTAATACATATATTGTAGTTCTGGTTGGTACGGGGATACTATATAATATGAAAATTACTGGTATTAATACTATACTGTAGTTCTGGTTGGTACGGATACTATATAACAATGAAATTACTGGTATTAAATATATATTGTAGTTCTGGTTGGTACGGATACTATATAATATGAGGATTACTGGTATTAATACATATACTGTAGTTCTGGTTGTACAGGGATACTATACATATTGAGAATTACTGGTATTAATACATATACTGTAGTTCTGGTTGGTACAGGGATACTATATAATATTGAGAATTACTGGTATTAATACATATACTGTAGTTCTGGTTGGTACGGGGATACTATATAATATGAGAATTACTGGTATTAATACATATATTGTAGTTCTGGTTGGTACGGGGATACTATATAATATTGAGAATTACTGGTATTAATACATATACTGTAGTTCTGGTGGTACAGGGATACTATAATAATGAGAATTACTGATATTAATACATATATTGTAGTTCTGGTTGTACGACGGGGATACTATATAATAATGAGAATTACTGGTATTAATACATATAACTGTGTTCTGGTTGCTATGGGGATACTTATAATAATCAGAATTACTGGTATTAATACATATTTGTAGTTCGGTTGGTACGGGGATACTAATTAATATTGAGAATTACTGGTATTAATACATATACTGTAGTTTCTGGTTGGTACAGGGATACTATATATATTAAGAATTACTGGTATTAATAACGATACTGTAGTTCTGGTTGGTACGGGGATACTATATAATAAGAGAATTACTGGTATTAATACATATACTGTAGTTCTGGCTGGTACGGGGATACTATATAATATTGGAATTACTGGTATTAATACATATTGTAGTTTCTGGTTGGTACGGGGATACTATATAATATTGGAATTACTGGTATAATACATATTTGTAGTTCTGGTTGGTACGGGGATACTATATAATAATGAGAATTACTGGCATTAATACATATAGTGTACTTCTGGTTGGTATGGGGATACTATATAATATTGAGATTACTTGTATTATACATATACTGTAGTTCTGGTTGGTACGGGGATACTATATAATAATGAGAATTACTGGTATTAATACATATATTGTAGTTCTGGTTAGTACGGGGATATTATATAATATTATGAATTACTGGTATTAATACATATACTGTAGTTCTGGTTGGTACGGGGATACTATATAATATTGAGAATTACTGGTATTAATACATATATTGTAGTTCTGGTTGGTATGGGGATACTATATAATATTGAGAATTACTGGTATTAATACATATACTGTAGTTCTGGTTGGTACAGGGATACTATATAATATTGAGAATTTACTGTATTAATACATATACTGTAGTTCTGGTTGGTACAGGGATACTATATATATTGAGAATTACTGGTATTAATACATATACTGTTATTCTGGTTGGTACAGGGATACTATATAATATTGAGAATTACTGGTATTAATACATATACTGTAGTTCTGGTTGGTACAGGGATACTATATAATAATGAGAATTACTGATATTATACTATACTGTAGTTCTGGTTGGTACGGGGATACTATATATATTGGGAATTACTGTGTATTAATACATTACTGTAGTTCTGGTTGATCCGGGATACTTTCCGATAGCCAGTTTGAGTCAGAGAGGCCCCCCCCGCCCCCTCCTTTTAAGAGGAGGATGAAAAGTTGGACAAGATATGCATGTCTGTATTTAACTTCAATTACTATTTACCATGTTACTATCTGATATCCAAAACAATGAATAAAGTTAAATATTGCTCTATACTATTATAACCGTTAATTAAAGAACACTAAACCCATAAAACACTATTTGCCATTCATTTGTATTATTCACAGGGAGGTGAGAACGCTTATTCTCACCTCCCTGTGAATAATAGGACGCTCGGGGGACCTGGAACTTACCTTACCCGCCGCTCCCACTAGCAGCCCTCCTTCACTGAACAGCTGTTCTCTCCCGATCGCGAGCCCTATCAATTGTATTGGCGCGCATCCCTAAGATAGGGCGCGTGGTCGGACAGAGCGGCTGTCAGTGAAGGAGCGGCTGCGAGCGGAGCGGAGTGAAGGTAAGTGCCAGGTCCCCTGATCGTCCTATTATTCACAGGGAGGTGAGAATAAGCGTTCTCACCTCCCTGTATAATAGAAATGATTGGCAAATAGTTGGTTTTCCGAATTAGTGTTTAGTGTCCCTTTAAACATTCTTTTTCAGCTGGAATGTCATAGTAATGTACAGACTGACACAAAAAAATAACAACCAGCATCCACCCTAGTTGGAAAGAACCAAACATACTCCACTAATTTCCTAATTCTGCTAAACGTATGGAAATGTTTGTGCCAGCCTAACCGATACCTTGCCTCAATCACTGCATTGGATTATTACTTAGGCCAACAGCTGAAAAAATGTTTCCCCAAACCTGTTCATTCGGGGACATAACACATCCATGTGTGTTGGGTTAGTGAAATAAGGAGTATTCTCCACAGTTTAATGTTTATTTTCCTTCAGGTGGTTTATCAAGCTGTCCACCTAAGGAGATGTGACTTGCTATAAATGTCCACTGAGCTTTACAAACTGCTCCTCTGTTTTTACAAGTGCACTGGACTACCACACGTTTCACTCTGATTAATGGATCAATGAATCATTCAGTCTTCTCTGGGTTTCTTTTTTTCTATTTGTTAATGATTGAATATTTACTGATTCTTTAATTCCGACGGTGTTCGAGAGTTTTCATTTGCTATCTGATGTGACGTAAGAACAATCTATTCCAATAGCATAATAATTAAGGTAAGAAACAAGGAGACTGACCAGCCTGTGAAACAATATAGAAAAGGCTGCAGTTAACAGCCCGTACATGCCAACTATATTCCCGTGTTCTGTATTCGACCAAATGCCTGCGATATTGATGACAGGCTCCCATTTGTTTGATAAACCCATCAACATTATCGTTTGGTTTTTACAATAAAAAATCAGACGATTTTCGTCAACCCCATCTTTCAAGCTGAAATCTATGAAAGCTCTACGGCACGGCGGGGAAGTTCGATTGGTAATCCAATCAGAAACCATTGGCCCATGTATGGCTAGCTTTACTAAAACAATTAGCAGTGTACGTATTCTGACGGAAAACAGACCTGACATTAAATAAAACTAGTGTTCAATGCAGTTTCCAGTGCACAGGTTGTCTGCAAGTGAAAGTGAGAAGCTGAGGGGCCTCCAGTCAATTAGTAACATCACAAGATCTCATTGAAAGTGGCTGCTTGAATGCATGAAGCAAGCAACTAATCCTTTTGTCTGCGCACCCACATTGCAGACCCTGTTCCTTAGTGTTAGCTTTCGTCCATAGATATCAGTTCTCATTTTGAATGACGTCTATTTAGCTTGTAAACTAGGGCTCAAGCTGTGATTATTCCTGTCAATCTCATGTAACCAGCTTAGGTGAAAAGCTCGCTGTAACAAATGCCAGGGGGGGGTTTTCAATAGGCGCCCTCCGGCCAATAGAAAACCTGCATTTGTTTCTCTTGTATCACAGCAATAACTGGAACCTAAATATTAATATTAAAACAAATATTACCTATTGAATGATTAACCACCTCATGGCGCAGTTTGGAGTAGTCTACAATCGTTGATAGTTCTGCTCCTTTAAAAAAAGATCCTTCCATGAGACATACTCAATCAATGTTGCAAGTGAAATGGGATACCAAAACCCTTACAATAAATTAATATCTTGTCTCTCGAAACCCAAACAATAGATGAATGAGGTAGAGTGCAATTACTTTCCCCCTAATTAAAGGGTAACAAAAAGGCTAAATAGAGACTTAATAGAGGCTAAACAGAGGTTTAGTAAACAGGTGGCTTTAAACATTGTGTTTCCCTACATACTGTATAATCTTTTTCAGAGGTCTTTTGGTTGGCCAAGCTTATTTAGCAAAAGTTGGTACACACGTGCGATCGCGGGTCCCGCCCGGGATGCACGTGTGTACGAACAAGCATTTCGGCTGATAATCGGTGCGTGTATGGGCACTTTATCAGCCAAAGCATTGTTCCACCAGGTGGATCACCGAACGAGTGGCCTTTCGGCCGATAAAGTGCCCATACACTGTCCATTTATCGTCCGAAACGCTCGTTCGTACACATTGTGCATCGTACATGTATACGAACCTTTAAAGCATTCAAGATTACAGAATTGGAAAACCAGATTTCACAACTGCTGGGAATCACTGTAAGTATTACAGAAACTAGCGACTTTCCATTTTACTATAATCCTCACTCCCATAGATGGACCAGTGTTATAGTAAAACTTATTAGATTTATAATCTACAATCATACTTGGTCTTTGAGGAACACCGTGTTGGGTGAAGAAACTCGGAGGTTGTAGATTATAAAGCTAATTTAATACTACAAATTTATATAATAATATAAAATCCATCCAGTGATCCTTGGATTTTCACATAGTCAAGGAAATCATCCTTATAATTTATATCCTTATATTTATAGTAGGTACATTATCATAAAATTTGTCATTCTCCCTCTTTACAAAAGGACATCATGGAGATAGAAAGAGTTCAGAGAAGGGCAACTAAATTAATAAGGAGACTGGGGGAGCTCAATTTGAAGACTGGATAAGTTTACAATTATGTACACTAGAAAAAGGTGCTTGCATGGGGATATGATTACTGTGTATAAATACATTAATGGGGAATTGCTCACCAAAAGAACACGTCAGAGAACACATGGACATCCCTTAAGACTTCAAGAAAAAAGTTTAGGCTTCAAGCTCGGAAAGGGTTTTTCACTGTAAGAACAGAAAACCATTCGAACCAGCACAGATCTTTTGGCCTGACGGCCAATACACGGGAGTATCGGTTGATTGGGATAAAAAAATCTGCTTGTGTGTACCAGCTTTGTTGATCCAGGGATATTTCTGATTGCCACTTGTTGGCAGAAATGTGGGTATTGCTGAGTAGTTTGACTAGAGGGACATATGTCTTTATTCATCTGCAATACTATACTATAGCCTTCAGATGCTAAATAAATTGCTAAACACTGTAACAACATTTTCCAAACATTAGTGTACTGTAGCATTCCGCTCGATTTAATGACTTGGCATTCCACTTTGATACACAGAATAACAAACTGTTGTGGAGCTTTTTTATAGAAAGGCAGTGACATACTCTATTCCTAATTAACAGCATTAGTAATGATGTAACATTCTGATTTAATCTATTACTGTACAGAAGTGTGAACAATCTGGTGAGTATTTTTCACAGTTCACAGACAATATTGAGAGTCTGAATTACACACTCAAGGGGGGTTAAGTGAATTTACTCATTGGTCATTTGCTGACATAATGGTCTTTATACTTAGTCTGTCACTGAATGGATATGCAAAGCAGACAAACACACAAACTGTTTGCACACTAATGTAATGGTGAACACAGCTCCAATGAGAGTCCAAATCCTTCTTGTTTCCCACACCAGTGAATAAGTTTATGCTTGTTCTTCCGGAATATATTGGTCCATGCCACTAACAATAACCTGAAACATCAATTTCAGCACTAAAATGAGTTTAATAACAGTAGTAAAAGATGGAACCTGTATGAATAAAACTAGCCATGCACGGGCTGATGTTCGGATTTCCGATCAGACACTGTTTGTAGTTTGAGCCCCCGATCTTTCCGCAGATTTAAAGGGGACATGGGAATTGAAGATGGGGGTCAGCAGAAAATTTCCAACTCACACTCTTCATTTTTTCCGATAACCAGATTGGAAAATAGCATACCCAGGATTGATATTTTGTGATCAGACCTAATTTATCCGATCGCTTAAATGTTGATCCTGTGTTGGAGGATTAGCGAATTGATCAAGGTCAATCTTTTGTACATTGATCCTTTCATTTTCATAAATATTCATGTTTGTTAAGGGGCCATACTACAATGATAATGGGTAAACCCCGTCATTCCACAATGGGATTTACCCATTATCGTTCATGTGTATGGGCTTTTCCCAACCGGCCAGAGTGCCGAAGAACGACCATAGTCACCACTATGGTTGGTCATGAAAGACAGAAAATTTCCGTTGCTCGTTATTGGCTGCACGACAGACCGATCCCCATACTGCGTACGGGGATCAGTCGAGAATGTGTATTCCCCCCAGCATGTGTGCCGACAGATCCCAATGTGATCGTTTGTTACACATGCTGTACAAATGGCATGTGTATGGCCACCTTTACATGGGACATACAGCACCACCCAAGAATCAGTATATCCATAGCTCAGCATGTTATTTATAAAGGAGTCCCATTGTAAGCAGATAAAGTAGCAGATTTACAGCAGGGCCATGACTTGAGGCTGAATGAAGATACAATATCAAATAGTGATTACAAAAGCTTCTCCTCTACTTGTTGGCTCCATTAAAAAACTATTGTAGTGGGATTTACGGATGCACAGCGAAAGTCTCCAGGCTAAGATTCACAGTTAAATAAAGTTGACAATAAATTGGATGGCTTGGTAGTTCATATTAACATAGTATGGGAGGTTGAATAAAGACTTGTCCATCCCAGTCCACCTTTTAGCCTTCTCATAAGCCTACCTAAAACAAGCTGAAAAGACGGGGGAAAATCCTCCCTGATTCCAAATGGCAATCAGAAAGTATACCTGGATCAACCAGAACTATCTAAGATACTAGGTCTCCTATGTTCTATAACTCCATCCTTGTGCACTAGACCCCCCAATTGTATAACTCTGTACAACTCTGTACCTGTGTACTAGGTCTCCTATGTTCTGTAACTCCATCCTTGTGCACTAGACCCCCCAATTGTATAACTCTGTACTACTAGGTCTCCTATGTTCTATAACTCCATCCTTGTGCACTAGACCCCCCAATTGTATAACTCTGTACCTGTGTACTAGACCCCCCCCCCCTTTTATAACCCTTTACCTGTGTACTAGGTCTCCTATTTTCTATAACCCCCTCCTTTTGCCCCACCCCCCCCCCCCCCCATTGTATAACTATGTACCAGGTCTCCTATGTTCTATAACTCCATCCCTGTGCTCTAGACCCCCTCCATTGTATAACTCTGTACCTGTGTACTAGGTCTCCTATGTTCTGTAACTCCATCCTTGTGCACTAGACCCCCCAATTGTATAACTCTGTACCTGTGTACTATGTCTCCTATATTCTATAACTCCACCCCTGTTCCTAGAACCCCCTCCATTTATAACCTGTACCTGTGTACTAGGTCTCCTATGTTCTGTAACTCCATCCCTGTGCATTAGACCCCCCATTGTATAACTCTGTACCTGTGTACTAGGTCTCCTATGTTCTGTAACTCCATCCCTGTGCATTAGACCCCCCATTGTATAACTCTGTACCTGTGTACTAGGTCTCCTATGTTCCTATACCTCATCCTGTGCTCTAGACCCCCTCCATTGTATAACTCTGTACCTGTGTACTAGGTCTCCTATGTTCTGTAACTCCATCCCTGTGCATTAGACCCCCCATTGTATAACTCTGTACCTGTGTACTAGGTCTCCTATGTTCTATAATGTCATCCCTGTGCACTAGACCCCCCCTCCATTGTATAACTCTGTACCTGTGTACTAGGTCTCCTATGTTCTATAACTCCATCCCTGTGCACTAGACCCCCCAATTGTATAACTCTGTACCTGTGTACTATGTCTCCTATATTCTATAACTCCACCCCTGTTCTCTAGAACCCCCTCCATTGTATAACTCTGTACCTGTATACTAGGTCTCCTATGTTCTATAACTCCATCCCTGTGCGCTAGACCACCCAATTGTATAACTCTGTACCTGTGTACTATGTCTCCTATGTTCTATAACTCCATCCCTGTGCTCTAGACACAGTTACAAGTTATACAATGGGTGGTCTAGCGCACAGGGATGGAGTTATAGAACATAGGAGACCTATATACAGTACGAGTTATACAATGGAGGGGTTTCTAGAGAAGGGGTGGAGTTATAGAAATAGGAGACATAGTACACGGTACAGAGTTTTACAATGGGGGGTCTAGTGCACAGGGATGGAGTTAGAACATAGGGACCTAGTACACGAGTTACAGAGTTATACAATGGAGGGGGGGGTCTAGTGCACAGGGATGGACATTATAGAACATAGGAGACCTAGTACACAGGTACAGAGTTATATACAATGGGGGTTCTAATGCACAGGGATGGAGTTACAGAACATAGGAGACCTAGTACACAGGTCAAGAGTTATACAATGGGGGTCTAATGCACAGGGATGGAGTTACAGAACATAGGAGACCTAGTACACAGGTACAGAGTTATACAATGAGGGGGTCTAGAGCACAGGGATGGAGTTATAGAACATAGGAGACCTGGTACATAGTTATACAATGGGGGGGGGGTCTGTGCACAAGATGGAGTTATAGAACATAGGAGACCTAGTTACAGGTACAGAGTTATACAATGGAGGGGGTTCTAGAGAACAGGGTTGGAGTTATAGAATATAGGAGACATATGTACACAGGTACAGAGTTACAATTGGGGGGTCTAGTGCACAAGGATGGAGTTACAGAACATAGGAGACCTATTCACAGGTACAGAGTTATACAATGGGGGGTCTAGAGCACAGGGATGGAGTTATAGAACATAGGAGACCTGGTACATAGTTATACAATGGGGGGGGGGGGTCTATCACAAGGATGGATTATAGAACATAGAGACCTAGTATACAGGTACAGAGTTATACAATGGAGGGGGTTCTAGAGAACAGGGGTGGAGTTTAGAATATAGGAGACATAGTACACAGGTACAGAGTTATACAATGGGGGGTCTAGTGCACAAGGATGGATTTATAGAACATAGGAGACCTAGTACACAGTACAGAGTTATACAATGGGGGGGGGGGTCTAGTACACAGGGAACAGGGGAGCCCTAGTACACAGGGATGGAGTTTTATAATGGGGGCTGGTGTCTAGTGCACAGGGATACAGTCATAGAACAGGGCCCCCTAGTGCCAGGACAAAGTTATAGATCATGGGACCCCCAGTGAAGAGGGATGGAGTTTTGAACAGGGGAGCCCTAGTACACAGATGGAGTTATACAATGGGGGGGTTAGTGCACAGGGATGAAGTCATAGAACAAGGGGGCCCTAGTGCTTAGGCACATATTTATAGAACACGGGAGCCCTAGTGCACAGGGATGGCATTATAGAATGAGGGGGTGTGGTCTAGTGCACAGGGATGGGGTTATAGAATGAGGGGCGGGGTCTATTGCACAGGATGGGGTTACAGAATGAGGGGCCAGGGTCTAGTGGACAGGGTAGAGTTATAGAATGAGAGACGTGATCTAGTGCAACGGGATGGGGTTATAGAATGAGAGGATGGGTCTAGTGCACAGGGATGGGGTTATAGAATGAGAGGACGGGTCTAGTACACAGGGATAGGATTATAGAATGAGAGGATGGGGTCTAGTGCACAATAATGCTCAGGGATAGAGGGCCCTAGTGCTCAGGGATAGAGTTATAGAACAGGTTATGATCCATGCTATGGTCCGAGTGGCCCTAGCCTGGCTTGGTGCAGGAAATGAGTCCTTCTCCCACTATAAACACTGTTGGGAACACAGTCTTATAGAAAGCTCTGACTGATGTGCTAAGGTTATTTATCACTACATACTGCTTGCTGCCTCTCTGTCTAATTAGCACTGGGGTTTATATCATGGGGAACAGGAACAAGGCCTAGGTCTATTACTACAAACAGGGTTACTATTAATTTGCTGCTATAATAAATCAGTTAAGGGAAAATATAAAAATGTAAACACATTGATGGACAGTGACCAGCAGATCCTAGGAACCCCCAATACTGACCAGATGTATCTATAGTCTGCGGCTGGTGTGTGTGACATGGAGGATTTGGAAGTACAACATGGTCAGGCTCATTTACCCAGAGCCAGCTATTTGCTGGCGTTAAAATCCTGCGGTAAAACCATTTTTTTTGCATATCCCGCGCATCCGACAATTATATGGAGTTAAAGTCATGCTAACCAATAGCAAACTGGCTACGCGACTTTAACACCATATAAAGGGGTAAATCGGCCCCAGTTTGTTTTTATGTTTAGTTTCCCTTGTAGTTTCATTTTATGCAGTTTAACTACAGCATCAAATCAATCATCCCTGACCTCACTGAGCAGGCTGGGAGACATGCAATGAATGGACTTGTCCAGCAGCTCAAATCAGTATGCAAACTGTGACAACATTGTAATATGTCAGTCTCCCCCTTCATCTGGGGTCTGGCATCAAACTGCCATGAACTACAACTGTACTAAAGAAAAGTTCTAAACACAGAATTACTCATTAACAGTGTGAAGCACCATTGCTGTATCACCCACCCACATCTACAGCAAACAATAAACTGAATGAATTCCTATTCCTTACACTGTCACTAAAAACAAAGGCTGATTCAATGGAGGTGCAAACTTTCCAGTGTTCAACACCAATCAGATGTTATAAAGGTTTCTGTATTAGCCCAGTAAAAGGAAACATCTGATGACAATATTGAATAAGAATGTAGAGTTTAACATTGGTAAACAGGATCCTTATATATGAAGCCATTTGGTAGGAACCAACCTGACATGTTACACTATATATAAAATGTACCCAATACCCCACCCAGGTATGTCCTGTTTGGTATTTGCCACAGTGCAACAGGGATCACACAGATACATCACATAAAACACACAAACACCACACCCCCCCCCCCCCCCCACACACACACACACACACACACACACAACACATACCCACCACACCAATCATTTGGATGTAGTAAGACAGAATATAGATGATAAACAGCTATAAAGATGACTGAGCCAGATCCAACACGTTATTGTCTCTATGACCACGCCTGTAGCCCGTTATCACACAGCGAGGGGTCTGTACTAACAGGGATATTAGGGAGCTGGAACATCTTAACCCCACATCACATGTAATTAATAACCCATAGAGACAGTCCCATTCCCATGGGCACATAATGTGGGAGCTCAGAGGGCCCCTCAAGAAACTAATGAATGTTCTCTACATAGAAGCTCTGACAGGGATGAGATCTGGTGTTTCGCATTAACCTTGCAATTACTCTGTGACAGGTAACATTACAATAAGAGTAGGTATAAATGCAGTAATCCCATTGGATCACACCCAATATATTGTTCTAGTCAGATCAATAGAACACTCCACCTTGATGGATCCCTTTATAGACCTTAATTACAATGTACAGAATTATTATTATTACAAGACAAGACCACCGCCCGCACCCGTGTACTATGTCTCCTATGTTCTATAACTCCATCCCTGTGCTCTAGAGCCCCCCCCATTGTATAACTCTGTACCTGTGTACTATGTCTCCTATGTTCTATAACTCCACCCCTGTGCTCTAGACCTGTACCAACCAGAACTACAGTATATGTATTAATACCAGTAATTCCCAATATTATATAGTATCCACGTACCAACCAGAACTATAGTATATGTATTAGCAGGGATACCTATATAATATTGAGAATACTGGATTAATACATATAATTTAGTGCTTGTTGTATGGGGTACTATATAATATTGAAATTTACTGGTTTAATACATAACTGTAGTTCTGGTTGGTACGTGGATACTTATAATATTGAGAATTACTGGTATTAATACATATACTATAGTTCTGGTTGGTACGTGGATACTATATAATATTGGGAATTACTTGTTAATACATATACTGTAGTTTCTGGTTGGTACAGGGATACTATATAATATTGAGAATTATTGTATTAATACATATACTGTAGTTTCTGGTGGGTACGGGGATACTATATAATATTGAAATTACTGGTATTTATACATATACTATAGTTCTGGTTGGTACGTGGATACTATATAATATTTAATACTGGTATTAATACATATACTGTAGTTCTGGTGGGTACAGGGATACTATATAATATTGAGAATTACTGGTATTATATACTGCAGTTCTGGTTGGTACAGGTAACTATATATGGAAATTACTGGTATTAATACATATACTGTAGTTCTGGTTGGTACAGGGATACTAATATATTGAGAATTACTGGTATTAATACATATATTTATGCTTGTTGGTATGGGGATACTATATAATATTGAAATTTACTGGTATTAATACATATACTGTAGTTCTGGTTGGTACGTGGAACTATATAATATGAGAATTACTGGTATTAATACATATACTATAGTTCTGGTTGGTACTGGATACTATATAATATTGGATTACTGGTATATATACATATACTGTAGTTCTGGTTGGTACAGGGATACTATATAAATTGAGAATTATTGGTATTATACTATACTGTAGTTCTGGTTGGTACGGGGATACATATAATATTGAAAATTACGGTATTACATATACTATAGTTCTGGTTGGTACGTGGATCTATATATATTTGGAATTACTGGTATTATACATATACTGTAGTTCTGGTTGGTACGGGATACTATATAATATTGAGAATTACTGGTATTAATATACTGCAGTTCTGGTTGGTACAGGGAACTATATATATTGAGCATTACTGGTATTAAAGGGCTGTCCACCCTTCTGATAACCTTTTGAGATAATGACTGCTCCCTCCCCCAGCCTCAACCGCATTACTATTATTCACAGAAAGTGCCCTGATCTTTACTTACCATGCCTTTCTCCTTCCACCGCACTTCCCTGGCCCTCTGCTTGCACGGAAATGTAAGCAGGGGGCGGGACCCACAGCTGCGTCCATGACTTTCTGAGAGGCAGCCAATCAAGGACGCGCCTGCCGGGAGTTCAGACCGGCAAAAGAGAGGCATGGTAAGTAAGATCGGGGCACTTTCTGTGAATAATAATAATGCGGTTGAGGCTGGGAGAGGGAGCAGTACATTATCTCAAAAGGGTTTGGAGCTAGGGGGAGGGAGACAAGCGGGGGAGAGTGAGGGGAGAGGAGGGGAGAATGGCTGCCGTGTGCTGCCAAACTCTCCTGGAGGGGAGCAGGAGGCAGAGTCCTATATGGACTCTGCAGTACTCATGCTGGCCAGTTTTTGGGACTTTGAGGGGGACTACAGGAGAACCATTTGGAGCTGGGATGTGAGATAAGGATTTTACACACTATAGAGTGGGGCCAATGGTGGGTTAAATTATAGTTTGGGGGTGGGCATGCCCTTTAATACATATACTGCATTTCTGGTTAGTACAGGTACTTCCGATTGCCATTTGGAGTCAGAAGGAATCCCCCCCCCTTTTTTTTAAGCTGGGTTTTTTCCATCCCCTGGATCAACTGTTAGGTAGGGTTAAAAGGACGTGAAAAGATTGGACTTAATGGGCTTTTGTCTTTATTTAGTGATGATATACTGTATATTTGTATATAACCTATTGGTTGCAAGATGTATATAATAGACTTTGTTATTATTTGGTACTGAAATGCATAATGTTTCTAAACCAGTTCCTGGCATTAGCCATCACTGTATAGAGGCCACTTACCCTATTGTTAACTGGAGTTTTGACCCCTATCTAGGTCAATTCCTCCAATCTCAATGAGCTTAAGCCATTTAGAATAAATCCATGGTGATAAAAGCAAACAAAGGGTTAATGACACGAAAAAATCTCCTGCTAATGGTAATGGTGTGCACAAATCCTTAATGTTCACTAGGACATGCATAGAACACACATGGGTAAAGCAGTTCTATCCAATACCACTGTATACACACTGTATACGCTAATAGTATACAGGGAATTTCAATAACAAATGATCATGTGCTGAATTATTGTAAAGAAACTTATTAAGCTTAAGTTTAATCATTATAGAGAGGGGATCCGAGTCCGACTAGGACCCGGATCCGACACAGATCTCCTAGGTTCCGAAATCTGAACGATCTGTCGTATAAAGATAGATCGTCCAGATTGTGGGATTCGGCCTATTTTCGATATTATTGAATGTTCGGGGATATTTTTGATTTTGATTTGGCTTTGACTATTTTTGTAATCGAAATTTGTTCCTCTTCGGATTTTTCGGAACTTTTCCTGAGATCCGGGTATCCGAAAACAGAAAGAAAACTGGTGACCATCTCTATTCCTGATATCTTCAACCCTCATGTATTAATAATATAAACTTTATAGCATAGTCTTACATATAACTTATAGGGTCCTATGTAAACTATTACATTCCTGTGTTAACTTATATAGTTATAGAGTTAACTAGCACAGTATATGTTAGCTGATATGGTCCTATGTTCACCCACACTATGTAATAATGAAACTGGAGAGGAGGCAGTGGTTGTAATAATAGCCCCATGACCCCTGCAGTCAAAGTCTGATTCAGGAAAATGAAATAAATTATTTTATTTTTGGGGAAAATATTACCCATGATTTGACATGGACAGAAATACGATGGTTCTAGTGAGGGGTACAGAGGGTTTATATTGTAGACAGCAAATTAGGACAGCAATTGTTTGTTTTTATGGATGTTCTGTGGTATCAATATAACATATTGTATTACAATTGGCTAGGAGAATAGGGGCCAATTGTAGATATGGTCATTGTGTGTGATGGTTCTTTTATTAGCTCTTAACTGTATGTGTACAACAAATATATATTCTATTCTATATTAGTACAAAGCTATTAACTAGCACTGTCCTACGTTTACTAATGAAGCCCTATATTCACTAGCAAATTACTATTTTAACATGAACAGTCCCATGTTAACTAGTACAGTCCCATTTAACTAGTCCATTCCCATGTTAACTAGTACAGTCCCATGTTAACTAGTACGTCCCATGTTAACTAGTACAGTCCCATGTTATCAATCAAACGTTACTAGGTTTTTACAGTGAGTTGTTAACATTGTTATGATGAGAAATTCTTGGGTCAATCAACCTGTCTAGCAATGTTAAAGGGGAAAGTCTACTGTATATTGGCCATCTCTATACCAGTATAATCAAACTTTATAAAGTACCAATAGAGACTCAGCAGATCAAAGTTATTCCATATTAGTAGAGAGCCAATACCACACAGTAACAGAGGGGTCAGACACAATAGAGATAGATTTGAAGGGTTTAGCTTTGCAGGGATGACCATCCAAAGTAAAGCTCATCCAAAGTAAAATTGGAGTTCAAAATGACAAAGAAAACACTCCACCAACCAGAACTACAGTATATGTATTAATACCAGTAATTCTCCATATTATATAGTATCCCCGTACCAACCAGAACTACAGTATATGTATTAATACCAGTAATTCTCAATATTATATAATATCCCCGTACCAACCAGAACTACAGTATATGTATTAATACCAGTAATTCTCAATATTATATAGTATCCCCGTACCAACCAGAACTACAGTATATCTATTAATACCAGTAATTGTCAATATTATATAGTATCCACATACCAACCAGAACTACAGTATATGTATTAATACCAGTAATTTTCAATATAATACAGTATCTTGTACCAACCAGAACTACAGTATATGTATTAATACCAGTAATTCTCAATATTACATAGTATCCCTGTACCAACCAGAACTACAGTATATGTATTAATACCAGTAATTCTCAATATTTTTTAGTTTAGAAACATATCTAGCCCACTTTTAAAGCTATTCAATGAACTTGCCATTCCACAGTTTCACCGTTCTCACTGTAAAGAAACCTTTCCTAACCTGAAGATAAAACTTTTTTTTTTCTAATCTTAAAGGCAGGGGTGCCCCTAACATTAAGCAAACTGAAACATTTCCTCAGGGCGCACCCCTGCGGAACACTTAAATGGATCTGTTGTTATTTTTTTTGTAGATCAGTCTAGTACATTACTATGACATTCCACTAGAAAAAGAATGTTTAAAGGGACACTAAACACTAATTCGGAAAACCAACTATTTCCAATCATTTCTATTATTCACAGGGAGGTGAAAGCGTTATTCTCACCTCCCTGTGAATATAGACGATCAGGGGACCTGGCACTTACCTTCACTCCGCTCCGCTCGCAGCCGCTCCTTCACTGACAGCCGCTCTGTCCCGACCACGCGCCCTATCTTAGGCGCTGCCGCCAATACAATTGATAGGGCTCGCGATCGGGAGAGAACGCTGTTCATTGAGGAGGCGCTGCTGTGAGGCGGCGGTAAGGTAAGTTCCAGGTCCCCCGAGCGTCCTATTATTCACAGGGAGGTGAGAATAAGCGTTCTCACCTCCCTGTGAATAATACATGAATGGCAATAGTTGTTTTTATGGTTTAGTGTTCCTTTAATTAACGCGTTATAATAGTATAGAGCAAATATTTAACTTTATTCATTGTTTTGGATATCAGATAGTAACATGGTAAATAGTAATTGAAGTTAATACAGACATGCATCCATCTTGTCCACACCTTTTCATCCTCCTCTTTAAAAGGAGGGGGCGGGGGGGGCCTTCCTGACTCAAACTGGCTATCGGAAAGTATCCCTGGATCAACCAGAACACAGTATATGTATTAATACCAGTAATTCCATATTATATAGTATCCCCGTACCAACCAGAACTACAGTATAGTATTAATATCAGTAATTCTCATTATTATATAGTATCCCTGGTACCACCAGAACTACAGTATATGTATTAATACCTTAATTCTCATATTATATAGTATCCCTGTACCAACCAGAATAACAGTATATGTATTAATCCCAGTAATTCTCATATTATATAGTATCCCTGTACCAACCAGAACTACAGTATATGTATTAATAGCAGTAATTCTCAATATTATATGTATCCCTGTACCAACCAGAACTACAGTATATGTATTAATACCAGTAATTCCATATTATATAGTATCCCCATACCAACCAGAACTACAATTATATGTATTAATACCAGTAATTCTCATTATATATAGTATCCCGTACCAACCAGAACTACAATATTGTATTAATACCAGTAATTCTCATATTATATAGTATCCCGTACCAACCAGAACTACAGTATATGTATTAATACCAGTAATTCTCAATATATATAGTATCCCTGTACCAGCCAAACTACAGTATTGATTAATACCAGTAATTCTCAATATTATATAGTATCCCCATACCAACCAGAAGTACACTATATGTATAATGCCAGTATTCTCATTATTTATAGTATCCCCGTACCAACCAAACTACAATATATGTATTAATACCAGTAATTCTCATATTATAATATCCCCCGTACCAACCAGAACTACAGTATATGTATTAATACCAGTAATTCTCAATATTATATAGTATCCCCTTCCAGCCAGAACTACAGTATATGTATTAATACCAGTAATTCTCATTATTATATAGTATCCCCGTACCAACCAGAACTACAGTATCTGTATTATACAGTAATTCTTAATATTATATGTATCCCTTTACCAACCAGAACTACAGTATATGTATTAATACCAGTAATCTCAATATTATAATAGTATCCCCGTACCAACCAGAACTACAATATATGTATTAATACCAGTAATTCTGATTATTATATAGTATCCCCTAGCAACCAGAACTACAGTTATGTATTAATACCAGTAATTCTCATTATTATATAGTATCCCCGTACCAACCAGAACTCAATATAGTATTAATATCAGTAATTCTCATATTATATAGTATCCCTGTACCAACCAGAACTACAGTATATGTATAATACCAGTAATTCTCAATATTATATAGTATCCCCGTCCAACCAGAACTACAATATATGATTAATACCAGTAATTCTCATTATTATATAGTATCCCCGTACCAACCAGAACTACAGTATATGTATTAATACCAGTAATTCTCAATATTATATAGTATCCCTGTACCAACCAGAACTACAGTATATGTATTAATACCAGTAATTCTCAATATGTATAGTATCCCTGTACCAACCAGAACTACAGTATATGTATTAATACCAGTAATTCTCAATATTATATAGTATCCCCGTACCAACCAGAACTACAATATATATATTAATACCAGTAATTCTCATTGTTATATAGTATCCCTGTACCAACCAGAACTACAGTATATGTATTAATACCAGTAATTCTCATTATTATATAGTATCCCCGTACCAACCAGAACTACAATATATGTATTAATACCAGTAATTCTCATTATTATATAGTATCCCTGTACCAACCAGAACTACATATATATATTAATACCAGTAATTCTCAATGTTTTTTTGTTTTAGAAACGTATTCATCCTGAGCACTTTTAAAGGGAAGTTCAGCACAAATACTATGCTTTTCAGAAAAAAGAGCAGTATTTTTTCATCCTAATGACCTTAACCTGCCCTTCAGCATTTTGTCTGTATATAAATAAATGCAACCGAAATACTGACTTCCTGTTTGCAGACCCAATAGAGACCGTTATGGTTTTGCCCTGACCCCAGCGCCTGGGTTGATTCAGTTGCTCAGTAGAGATCTGAGCATGTTTGACCCATCCCCCCAATCAGTAGAAATTACTGTTAGGGGAATTCCAAGGATGTGGGTGCATCCTGGGAAGAGAAGGACGTTAGAACCTGAATGTCAGCTCACTAATGTCAACAGCGGGAACAGCAAAGGGTATGAAATCAACTGATTTTTCAAAATGGTGAAGACGTGGTATTAATACATATACTGTAGTTCTGGTTGGTACAGGGATACTATATAATATTGAGAATTACTGGTATTAATACATATACTGTTATTCTGGTTGGTACAGGGATACTATATAATATTGAGAATTACTGGTATTAATACATATACTGTAGTTCTGGTTGGTACAGGGATACTATATAATAATGAGAATTACTGATATTAATACATATACTGTAGTTCTGGTTGGTACGGGGATACTATATAATATTGGGAATTACTGGTATTAATACATATACTGTAGTTCTGGTTGATCCAGGGATACTTTCCGATAGCCAGTTTGAGTCAGGAAGGCCCCCCCCCGCCCCCTCCTTTTAAAGAGGAGGATGAAAAGGTTGGACAAGATGGATGCATGTCTGTATTTAACTTCAATTACTATTTTACCATGTTACTATCTGATATCCAAAACAATGAATAAAGTTAAATATTTGCTCTATACTATTATAACGCGTTAATTAAAGGAACACTAAACCCATAAAAACAACTATTTGCCATTCATTTGTATTATTCACAGGGAGGTGAGAACGCTTATTCTCACCTCCCTGTGAATAATAGGACGCTCGGGGGACCTGGAACTTACCTTACCCGCCGCTCCACTAGCAGCCGCTCCTTCACTGAACAGCTGTTCTCTCCCGATCGCGAGCCCTATCAATTGTATTGGCGCGCATGCGCCTAAGATAGGGCGCGTGGTCGGGACAGAGCGGCTGTCAGTGAAGGAGCGGCTGCGAGCGGAGCGGAGTGAAGGTAAGTGCCAGGTCCCCTGATCGTCCTATTATTCACAGGGAGGTGAGAATAAGCGTTCTCACCTCCCTGTGAATAATAGAAATGATTGGCAAATAGTTGGTTTTCCGAATTAGTGTTTAGTGTCCCTTTAAACATTTCTTTTTCTAGCTGGAATGTCATAGTAATGTATCTAGACTGATCTACAAAAAAAATAACAACCAGCATCCACCCTAGGTGGAAAGAACCAAACATACTCCACTAATTTCCCATAATTCTGCTAAACGTATGGAGAATGTTTGTGCCAGCCTAACCGATACCTTGCCTCAATCACTGCATTGGATTATTACAATTAGGCCAACAGCTGAAAAAATGTTTCCCCAAACCTGTTCATTCTGGGACATAACAACATCCAGTTGTGTTGGGTTAGTGAAATAAGGAGTATTCTCTCACAGTTTAATGTTTATTTTCCTGTCAGGTGGTTTATCAAGCTGTCCAGCCTAAGGAGATGTGACTTGCTATTAAATGTCCACTGAGCTTTACAAACTGCTCCTCTGTTTTTACAAGTGCACTGGACTACCACACGTTTCACTCTGATTAATGGATCAATGAATCATTCAGTCTTCTCTGGGTTTCTTTTTTTCTATTTGTTAAATGATTGAATATTTACTGATTCTTTAGATTCCGACGGTGTTCGAGAGTTTTCATTTGCTATCGATGATGTGACGTAAGAACAATCTATTCCAATAGCATAATAATTAAGGTAAGGAAACCAAGGAGACTGACCAGCCTGTGAAACAATAATAGAAAAGGCTGCAGTTAACAGCCCGTACATGCCAACTATATTCCCGTGTTCTGTATTCGACCAAATGCCTGCGATATTGATGACAGGCTCCCATTTGTTTGATAAACCCATCAACATTATCGTTTGGTTTTTACAATAAAAAATCAGACGATTTTCGTCAACCCCATCTTTCAAGCTGAAATCTATGAAAGCTCTACGGCACAGGGCGGGGAAGTTCGATTGGTAATCCAATCAGAAACCATTGGCCCATGTATGGCTAGCTTTACTAAAACAATTAGCAGTGTACGTATTCAGTGACGGAAAACAGACCTGACATTAAATAATAACTAGTGTTCAATGCAGTTTCCAGTGCACAGGTTGTCTGCAAGTGAAAGTGAGAAGCTGAGGGGCCTCCAGTACATTAGTAACATCACAAGATCTCATTGAAAGTGGCTGCTTGAATGCATGAAGCAAGCAACTAATCCTTTTGTCTGGCAACCCACATTGCAGACCCTGTTCCTTAGTGTTAGCTTTCGTCCATAGATATCAGTTCTCATTTTGAATGACGTCTATTTAGCTTGTAAACTAGGGCTCAAGCTGTGATTAGTCCTGTCAATCTCATGTAACCAGCTTAGGTGAAAAGCTCGCTGTAAACAAATGCCAGGGGGCTGGTTTTCAATAGGCAGCCCTCCGGCCAATAGAAAACCTGCATTTGTTTCTCTTGTATCACAGCAATAAACCTGGAACCTAAATATTAATATTAAAACAAATATTACCTATTGAATGATTAACCACCTCATGGCGCAGTTTGGAGTAGTCTACAAATCGTTGATAGTTCTGCTCCTTTAAAAAAAGATCCTTCCATGAGACATACTCAATCAATGTTGCAAGTGAAATGGGATACCAAAACCCATTACAATAAAATAATATCTTGTCTCTCAGAAATCCCAAAACAATAGATGAATGAGGTAGAGTGCAAATTACTTTCCACCTAATTAAAGGGTAACAAAAGGCTAAATAGAGACTTAATAGAGGCTAAACAGAGGTTTAGTAAACAGGTGGCTTTAAACATTGTGTTTCCCTACATACTGTACTAATCTTTTTCAGATGTCTTTTGGTTGGCCAAGTCTTATTTAGCTAAAAGTTTGTACACACGTGCGATCGCGGGTCCCGACCCGGGATGCACGATGTGTACGAACAAGCATTTCGGCTGATAATCGGTGCGTGTATGGGCACTTTATCAGCCAAAGCATTGTTCCACCAGGTGGATCACCGAACGAGTGGCCTTTCGGCCGATAAAGTGCCCATACACTGTCCATTTATCGTCCGAAACGCTCGTTCGTACACATTGTGCATCGTACATGTATACGAACCTTTAAAGAGCATTCAAGATTACAGAATTGGAAAACCAGATTTCACAACTGCTGGGAATCACTGTAAGTATTACAGAAACTAGCGACTTTCCATTTTACTATAATTCCTTCACTCACATAGATGGACCAGTGTTATAGTAAAACATTATTAGATTTATAATCTACAATCAATACTTGGTCTTTGAGGAACACCGTGTTGGGTAAGAAGAACTCAGGAGGTTGTAGATTATAAAGGCTAATTTAATACTGACAAATTTATATGAATATAAAAATCCATCCAGTGATCCTTGGATTTTCACATAGTCAAGGAAATCATCCTTATAATTTATATCCTTATAATTTATAGTAGGTACATTATCATAAAATTCATTGTCATTCTCCCTCTTTACAAAAGGACATCATGGAGATAGAAAGAGTTCAGAGAAGGGCAACTAAATTAATAAGGAGACTGGGGGAGCTCAATTATGAAGACTGGATAAGTTACAATTATGTACACTAGAGAAAAGGTGCTTGCATGGGGATATGATTACTGTGTATAAATACATTAATGGGGAATTGCTCACCAAAAGAACACGTCAGAGAACACATGGACATCCCTTAAGACTTCAAGAAAAGAAGTTTAGGCTTCAAGCTCGGAAAGGGTTTTTCACTGTAAGAACAGAAAACCATTCGAACCAGCACAGATCTTTTGGCCTGACGGGCCAATACACGGGAGTATCGGTTGATTGGGATAAAAAAATCTGCTTGTGTGTAACCAGCTTTGTTGATCCAGGGATATTTCTGATTGCCACTTGTTAGGCAGGAAATGTGGGTATTGCTGAGTAGTTTGGACTAGAGGGACATATGTCTTTATTCATCTGCAAATACTATACTATAGCCTTCAGATGCTAAAATAAATGCTAAACACTGTACAACATTTTCCAAACATTAGTGTACTGTAGCATTCCGCTCGATTTAATGACTTGGCATTCCACTTTGATACACAGAATAACAAACTGTTGTGGAGCTTTTTTATAGAAAGGCAGTGACATACTCTATTCCTAATTAACAGCATTAGTAATGATGTAACATTCTGATTTAATCTATTACTGTACAGAAGTGTGAACAATCTGGTGAGTATTTTTCACAGTTCACAGACAATATTGAGAGTCTGAATTACAACTCAAGGGGGGTTAAGTGAATTTACTCATTGGTCATTTGCTGACAATAATGGTCTTTATACTTAGTCTGTCACTGAATGGAAGTGCAAAGCAGACAAACACACAAACTGTTTGCACACTAATGTAATGGTGAACACAGCTCCAATGAGAGTCCAAATCCTTCTTGTTTCCCACACCAGTGAATAAGTTTATGCTTGTTCTTCCGGAATATATTGGTCCATGCCACTAACAATAACCTGAAACATCAATTTCAGCACTAAAATGAGTTTAATAACAGTAGTAAAAAGATGGGAACCTTGATGAATAAAACTAGCCATGCACGGGCTGATGTTCGGATTTCCGATCAGAACTGTTTGTAGTTTGAGCCTCCGATCTTTCCGCAGATTTAAAGGGGACATGGGAATTGAAGATGGGGGTCAGCAGAAAATTTTCCAACTAGCACAATCTTCATTTTTCCGATAAACCAGATTGGGAAAAATAGCATACACAGGATTGATATTTTGTGATCAGACCTAATTTATCCGATCGCTTAAAATGTTGATCCTGTGTATGGAGGGATTAGCGAAGTGATCAAGGTCAATCTTTTGGTACATTGATCCTTTCATTTTCATAAATATTCATGTTTGTTAAGGTGGCCATACATACGAATGATAATGGGTAAACCCCGTCATTCCACAATGGGATTTACCCATTATCGTTCATGTGTATGGGCTTTTCCCAACCGGCCAGAGTGCCGAAGAACGACCATAGTCACCACTATGGTTGGTCATGAAAGACAGAAAATTTCCGTTGCTCGTTATTGGCTGCACGACAGACCGATCCCCATACTGCGTACGGGGATCAGTCGAGAATGTGTATTCCCCCAGCATGTGTGCCGACAGATACCAATGTGATCTGTTGTTACACATGCTGTACAAATGGCATGTGTATGGCCACCTTTACATGGGACATACAGCAACCACCCCAAGAATCAGTATTACCCATAGCTCAGCATGTTATTTATAAAGGAGTCCCATTGTAAGCAGATAAAGTAGCAGATTTACAGCAGGGCCAATGACTTGAGGCTGAATGAAGATACAATATCAAATAGTGATTAGCAAAAGCTTCTCCTCTACTTGTTGGCTCCATTAAAAAACTATTAGTAGTGGGATTTACAGGATGCACAGCGAAAGTCTCCAGGCTAAGATTCACAGTTAAATAAAGTTGACAAATAAATTGGATGGCTTGGTAGTTCATAGTAACATAGTATGGGAGGTTGAATAAAGACATATGTCCATCCAGTCCAACCTTTTAGCCTTCTCATAAGCCTACCTAAAACAAGCTGAAAAGACGGGGGGAAAATCCTCCCTGATTCCAAATGGCAATCAGAAAGTATACCTGGATCAACCAGAACTATCTAAGAGATCCAGTATTGCAAAGCTGCATAACTTTCCATTATCCCATGATGCAATACATGATTACATTAGGTATTGCATCGCAGGATGATGACAAGTCTTTGTGCTCCTTTAAAGTCCCCATACAATGCCCTGTTACGTTTCGCATTTCTAGGTAGTGCAAGCCTTAACTTAAGAGTAATTGTATGGCTGCAGTGCCCTAAATAGGTATAAAACCCAGATTATCCTGATATTACATAGGGTTGCGTGGGTTTTAGACCAACAATAGCAATATTGAATCTCTCATTATAAGTATTAAAGGGCATGTCCACCCCCACAACTATAATTTAACCCACTACTGGCCCCAATCTGTAGTGTAATAAAATCCTTACCTTACATCTCAGCTCCAAATGGCTGCCCTGCAATGTCTCCCCAAAGTCCAGAAAACTGGGCATCAGGAGCCTGGCAGAGTCCATATAGGACTCTGCCTCCTGTCTCTCCTCCAGGAGAATTTTGCCATGCGCACTGCAGCCCTCCCCCCTCCCTCTCCCACCCGTTTTCCTCTCCCTCCCCATAGTGTGAAACCCCTTTGGGGTACTGTAGGGCTTCCTCCCCCAGCCCCAACCACTATAATAGTTTTGTCAGAAACTCCCCCGAACTCTACTTACCTTACCTGTCTCATCCGGCATTCTCCACTGCCGGCAGCCACGTCCGTGATTTGCTGCCTCTCAGCCAATCATGGACGCGGCTACTGGTCCGGCCCCCTGCTTGCAGTTTCATGCAAGCAGAGGGCAGGGACAGTACGCCGGAGGAGAGAGGTAAGGTAAGTAATGGGGCTGGGGGAGGGAGACCTACTGTACCCCAAAAGTTTTTAAAAGGGGTGGACATGCCCTTTAATACCAGTAATTCTCAATATTATATAGTATCCCTGCACCAACTAGAACTACATTATATCTATTAATACCAGTAATTCCCAATATTATATAGTATCCCTGTACCAACCAGAACTACAGTATATGTATTAATACCAGTAATTCTCAATATTAAATAGTATCCCCGTACCAACCAGAACTACAGTATATGTATTAATATGAGTAATTCTCAATATTATATAGTATCCCTGTACCAACCAGAACTACAGTATATGTATTAATACCAGTAATTCTCAATATTATATAGTATCTCCGTACCAACCAGAATTACAGTATATGTATTAATACCAGTAATTCTCATTATTATAAAGTATCCCTGTACCAACCAGATCTACAGTATATGTATTAATACCAGTAATTCTCAATATTATATAGTATCCCTGTACCAACCAGAACTACAGTATATGTATTAATATGAGTAATTCTCAATATTATATAGTATCCCTGTACCAACCAGAACTACAGTATATGTATTAATACCAGTAATTCCAATTTCTGATAGTATGCTCCGTACCAACCAGAATTACAGTATATGTATTAATACCAGTAATTCTCAATATTATATAGTATCCCTGTACCAACCAGAACTGCAGTATTTGTATTATAGTATAAGGGCCCAGAAAAACTCTTGCCTGTCATACCTACCCTGGATAGACTGTCCGGTTGCACAATATTGTAGAAATCCAAAGCTTTGTCATCCCTTTCTTTATTCTCAAATCTATCTAGAAATACATTGCCTTTAACATGTCTGTACAGACCATTGGTCATCCAAGTAATTAAAACCTTTAGATCATCTCTGATTCATTGGTCTTTTTCTACCTTCAAAAATTAACCAAACTGACTTTTTTGGGGGGGTAAAACAGTTATTACCAAGGAGAAAAAAAAATAAGAGTTTGATTTATCTTTAATAAGCTTTATTAATAGAAAATTTTAGGACCTTGGGTCTGATGGTGAGATCTAACACGAGATAATTAAATTATTTGTTAGTGATTGGTTCCACATGTGTGGGATTGGCCATGTTGTTTCAGGATGGTATCCAGGAAAGATCCGAAATGATTTAAAGAGCACATGGAACTGACTAAATTGCTATTACTAACACCTGCTCTCACTTTATTGTTTTCACCCTAATGGAAGGGGAAATGTTCTTAACGCACCTGAATAAGTACGAGAACTAGGGAGGAATTCACAGATCTCACTGTACTTTCCCAGCTCTTCTCTATTCATAGTAGAAATGGACTAGAACCAAACTCATACCATAAAGGGACTGTCCATCCCTCTAATCAAAAAACAAACATTGTAGAATACCCCCCAAAACCTAGAGTTCGTTTTATAGAAAACTTTTAAATCGTCTCCCACACTGAGCTATTATACTTACATGCTCCTTGATCCACCGCCACTTCCGGGTTCCTCTCTCAGTCTCCACTGTGGCTGCTCTGTTCTTTTTGTGTTCTTCAGCAGCCGCAGTGGAGACTGCTCCGGGAATGGCAGGCAGTGATTGGCCGTGATGTCACTGTCATGGCCGACACTGACTGCATTACTCGGAAGTGCAGAGCCGTGGTGGTGGATCGAGGAGGAGCATGTAAGTATAATAGCTCTGTGTGGGAGCTGATTTAAAAGTTTTCTATAAAACGAACTCTAGGTTTTGGGGGGTATTCTACTATATATGCTTTTTTGAGTAGAGGGTGGACATTCCCTTTAATAGTTAGGACAAATTCGAGCTTTTAGAACTTCCAAATTTGTGGACGATAATTATCAAGTTTGCATACCGTTTGCTAAACGTCAGTTTTGACCATAACCTTCGAATGCAGCATTTTGGCTATAACCCTCAAATGCGGTGTTTCGGCGATATCCCTCGAATGTTCAGCAAAAACACTCCAATATATCAATCGGTAACCCTCAAATGTATTGTTCAATTTCGGTAACCCTCGAATGAATCGTTTGATTTCGGTAACCTTCCAATGTATCAGTTGATTTTCGGTAACCCTTGAATGTATGGTTCGGTAACCCTTGAATGTATGGTTCGGTAACACTTGAATCTATGGTTCGGTAACCTTTGAATGTATCGTTCGGTAACCCTTGAATGTATCGTTCGGTAACCCTTGAATTGGTGATAACCCTCCAATGTAGCATGCAGAAACCCGACAATTGCCCGTTCATGGGGGAAGTTAGTGTTAAAACAAGTTTTGGTGATAAACCTGAAATGTACTCGAATGTACCATTACGGCAATAACCCTCCAATGTGGCGTTTTAGCGATAACCCTTAAGTGTACTGTTTTGGGGATAACCCTTGAAATATGGCGTTTCCCTCGAATCTTCCGTTTCGGTGATAACATTTGAATGTATCGCTCTGTAACCCTCGATTGTATTGTTCAATTTCGGTAATCCTCAGATGTATCGTTTGATTTTCGGTAACCCTCGAATGTTTCATTCGGTAACTCTTTAATTGCCGATAACCCTCCAATGTAGCATGCGGAAACCCAGCAATTGCCTGATCGTGGGGGAAGTTAGCGTTTAAACAAGTTTGGGTGATATGTACGTGTTCCCCAGACCATTTCCCAGGCATCACAGCCATTTACAGGAAGTAACACTTGCTATTTTATTTGAAATTAACTAGAACTTTTCAAACTATTTTCTCCCATTGACTTTAATGGGTTCATTTTGAACTATAAAACTTTAGAACTTTCAGTAAAGTTCTATAGATCAGAAACAAACCGAACTTTAGGAAGTTTGTCCATCTCTAATTCACAGCCATAGATATGTATTAGACAGAGTGTAGGGGAGGGATGTGATCCATAGTCACCAGGCACATTACTGTGAGTTAGCTGAGAGGTTTCTATGTGATTCCATTAAACCCCAAATTAATTAGACCGCCCTAAAGGAGATGTAAGCAGCTCAATGCTCATTCAGGGTCACCAGGTATTAATACTATGCATTCACACACTATTGTTTCCATACGCATTGCTGTTAAATGACCTATACACCTATTAATACATTAACATCAGCCAATATATTTTGCACTGCTGTGTATGGCTTTCCTACTGTAAAACATTTTGCCAAATCCCCCAGAATCCCTTGGTCCTTGTATTTGTTTCCAATAAATTTGTTTTTGTTGCTTGGGGCTAAATATTTTGGCAAAGTAAAAGGCAGGTGCCTGAATGTCCGTTCCATAGGCAAGAATATTGTCAGGGAACGGGTCATTGGGCCTTATGTTATACAGCTATGTCCTTATTTGCAAGGTTTGACCGGGGATAAGAACTATTAAGTAACATACAAGGAAAATTATGTGTTTTGGTAAATCAGCCCAATCAATCAATTGATAATTCTATAGCAGGAAACAGGAAAACCCTTTACAGCACAATTATTGGATCCACCAGTGGGGCAATTCCTAAAGACAAGATATTACTGGTCAAGTTATGATCTTATTAACACAATAAAACTGTACATACCACGTACATACCACAACAAGTCTACCACATTCCACCATTCAGGGCATGTCTACATCTATGGTAGAGCAAAAGAAGTAATCACATCCTGCAAACATATCTAGAATACTAGTGTATTCCCCCTTGGAAAAAGAACAGTTGCACAATTTACAAGTAGCCACTGGTCAAGTAGATAGACTGAAACTAAATTGGGGCCTAGCTAGCAGGTTTATTTTCACTGGAACTACAGACACAATTTTGGCATGAAACTGACAAAACAGACATTCCGTGTCGAAAAAATCCAGTTTTGTAAAAAAAATTTAATCATGAAAACTGTGATTTTGATGCAGATTTGTAGATGTGAACAGTATTTCAGGAACCCTGATTGATACCCAGTGTGTTTATGAACTTCACCCATCTCTAATGGTAAGAACTAGAGGGTCAGGGTGCATTGCTATCTAGCAGCTGGATTTTCCTATTATACGTCCAATGACTTTTTATGAGCCAGGCCACACAGCTGTGTTTTTTCCCGCGCTAAGGGCCATGCTTGCGATGTGTGCGTAGTGAATGTCAATGTGGGTGGCCACATTGCATTAGCTGCGGTCCGTTCTCAGGGTGCATGCAATCAGCATTTTTATTGCGGATTGCCTTTGCTCCGATAGCAGACTATTGCATAGCTCACAGAACAAACGGACAGTAACCGATGCACATATGTTTTTCACGCGTGTTTCTATCTGGCATAGTGTTGCCTCAGTCTAAGGACAAATGATACAAATTCTTATCATTTATTTATAGATCAGTAACGAGATGTCAGAGAGATGTCAATGTGTAGTTTGTGAGAAGATGTTAAGATGGCTGGTGATGCCATTGAGAACCTGCCTTTAGTTATTCACACATTTTAGTCCACAAAGTCAGATCCCTTGAGGAAAGAAGAGTTTATTCCCAATTACCAGAAGAAATAGTTGAAAAAAATTGACCTGCAAGAACTTTTTCAATGGAATGGTCTCTGAGATGGTTGATTCTTGCCAGTGCCCCTGATGGAAGTCCTGGTATTAAACGTCTAGGTCCTTCTCTTGATACTATGCTACTAAATGTTGTTATCCAAATAGTCTACTTTTGTACATTTTGAGCCAATAGCTGGTCCTTAAAACATAACCATCTCAGAGACCTTTCATTTGAAAAGTTCTTGAGGGTCTAATGTTTTTACTATTTATTTTGGCAATTATGTATAAACTCCCTTGCTTGTGAAGGTTCTCATTCATCTAGGTCATAGTATATCTGTTGTATTCAATTTGATCAACTGGACTTGACGTTTAGTTCTTGAAGAAGTTTCTCTAGTCATCCGACTGGCTTTCTCAATTCAGAATGACTTGTACAAGAATCTGTAGCAATTATGTACCCTGGAAAATCCCAATTAGCTTATCACAGCCAGGTGTCAGGGACCTTCTGAACGCAAGGCGTGATTGCATTGTGGCTAAGAGGTGTTATAGGAACGCCCAGAGTAAGGTGTTAAAACAGCATTGTACATGACAGTTGGTGTTGAATCCCCCCACCTCTATTTAGACTTGGTTTCTTTATTTTCACATAAATGGCCTCCTTAACATGTCACGAACTTACCTGCCGCTCCGGTCCCGCGCCGCACTGCACTTCCGGGTGGGCGGCGTCGACGTCATGACGTCACGCCGCCGACACGCCGGGCGGCGCGAAAGTTGAAAAGCCGGTGTCCTCCTGGACCCGGTGCCCGATTGTAGCATTCTGCTACCTCCCTGGCTCCTGTACTTACCTGCCTTGGATCCTGCTCCTTATACTTACCTTGCCTGCATCCAATACTTACCTTGCCTGTATCCAGTACCTACCTTGCCTGTTTCCAGTGTCTCACCTTGCCTGCATCCAGTTACTTACCTTGCCAGAATTCAGCCTTCCGTTCCCAGCAGCACCTTTGGTCCAGCCTACAGTACCCAGCAGCACCATTGTTCCAGCAGTCAGCCTACAGTTCCCAACAGCACACCATTGTTCCAGCATACAACCTTCAGTTCCCAGCAGCACCTTTGGTCCAGCCTACGTACCAGCAGCACCATTGTTCCAGCAGTCAGCCTACAGTTCCAACAGCACCATTGTTCCAGCATACAACCTTCAGTTCCCAGCAGCCTCTGTATCCTGCACCTTCCGGACTGTCACCTCCTCCTAAAAGCTACTGGAGTACCCCCGCCGCCGGCCATTTATTACATACAATCGGGCCATGGAAACGCCTGAGGGGGCTATGGCAGAATTGAGTAAAACTCTCCAGGCTTTGTCCAAACGCATGGACCTGTTTGAACACCATCGGGCCAGTTGGCCCAGTTTATGGATACCCTTGCTGTCCGGCTACCCCCAGCTGCTGCCTCTGCTCCGGGTTTCTACGCTACCCTACCCCTTCAACGTCCGGATCCGGTGATCCATCTCTTCGGAGAGAGCCCCGCATACCTCCACCCTCACGGTTTGATGGTGTGCCCAAGCCTGCCGTGGATTCATTAATCAGTGCCGAATCCAATTCGAACTTCAACCACGAATTTTGCATCGTCACGCTAAGGTTGGGTACATCATCGCCTTGTTGGAGGGCAATGCTGGCCTGGGCTTCTCCCCTATGGGAAAAAGATGATCCTCTAGTCTATAATGTTACTGACTTCCTTAGTATGTTCCGCAAGGTCTTCGATGCTCCAGGAAGAACCTCTGCTGCCTCCTCCCGTTTGATGCAGCTCCGCCAAGGGTCTCGTTCTGTGGGTCAATATGCTATTGAATTTCGTACCCTTGCTGCAGAGACTTCTTGGAACAATGAGGCACTTACTGCAGCCTTTTGGCAGGGACTCTCTGACCGCCTCAAGGACGAATTAGTATCCAGGGAATTACCTGTCCCATTGGAAGACTTGGTTACATTATACATCCAGATCGATACCCGCTTCCGTGAACGGCAGGCAGAAGGTCTGCAGCCCGTTCCAGCCTTCCTAGACCTTTCCTAGGCCTGCTCCGACCTTTCCGCAAGCCATATCTTCGGTGAAGAGCCGATGCAAATTGGCGGCACTCATCTATCCCCGAGGAAAGTCACGCAGACGTACCAATGGACTTTGTCTCTATTGTGCTGGAAAGGACACTTTGTAAAAAATTGTCCCCAGAGTCGGGAAACTTCAGGACCTAGAAGTTAGGAGGACTCCTTCTAGGTAACGTTAAGTCTCCTGCCAAATTTGAACCATTAAAACTCTTTCTGCCAGCTACTATCACTTGTAATGGTAAAACTTTTTCCTCCCAGGCCTTTGTCGATTCTGGTGCCGCTGGAAATTTCATTGACTCTACCTATGCACACAATTGGGGCTTCCTCTCCTTCACTTGCAGCAACCTCTTCGAGTTCTGGCTATTGACAATAATCCGTTGCTTCAGAATTCATCTCCAAATCTACCTACGAAGTCCTATTCCGCATTGGCATATTTCACCAGAACGTTTATCTTTTCTGTCATCCAAAGCCCTTCTGCTCCCCTAATTCTCGGACTCCCATGGCTCAGATTACACAACCCCGTTATTGATTGGTCTCACAATGAACTCAAGTCTTGGAGCCCCTTCTGTTTCAAAAATTGCCTTTCTACTCATTGCACTACCATTACCTGTGAAAATAAATCTGAGAAAAACCTCCCTGAGTGTATCATGATTTTTCTGATGTGTTTTTGTAAAAAGCGAGCTGAGAAGCTACCACCGCACCGTTCCTACGATTGCCCATCGATCTTCTTTCTGGTACTTGCCTCCTCGGGACGCACATACCCACTGTCTCCCTCAGAAACTCTAGCCATGAAAGAGTACATTACTGAACATTTTGGGGTCTAGGGGGTTCATACGACCTTCCACTTCCCCTGCTGGAGCTGGGTTCTTTTTTGTTGAAAAAAAAGACGGCGGGTTACGACCATGCATCGACTACCGTGGATTAAATAAAATCACAATAAAGAATCGGTACCCGCTCCCTCTCATCTCTGAACTGTTTGACCAGATAAAAGGAGCTAAAATATTTACCAAACTGGATTTACGGGGGGCATACAATCTGATCCGTATACGCAAAGGTGACGAGTGGAAGACCGCCTTTAACACCAGGGACGGTCACTACGAGTATCTCGTAATGCCCTTTGGCCTTTGTAATGCTCCAGCGGTGTTCCAAGAATTTGTAAATGACATCTTCCGGTTGGGTCGGATATGTTGGGAATCTCTGTAGTAGTATATCTAGATGACATTTTAATCTTTTCTCATGATTTGCCCTCACACCGCCTCCATGTTAAACAGGTGTTACTACGTCTGAGAGAGAATAGCCTATATGCCAAATTGGAAAAATGTCTGTTTGAGTGTTCACAAGTACCCTTCCTAGGCTACATCGTATCTGCGCAAGGGTTCCAGATGGATCCTGTTAAAGTTTCAGCCGTCCAAGATTGGTCTCTTCCTATGGGAACCAAAGCTATTCAAAGGTTCATTGGGTTTGCCAATTACTACAGACAATTCATTCAAGGGTTCTCGTCAATAATTTCTCCAATATTAGCCCTCATCAGTAAAGGTGGTAAGCCTCATTCATGGACCCCTGCAGCCCTCGAGGCCTTCAAACGACTCAAGGAAGCCTTTGCTGTTGCACCAGTTCTAGTACATCCAGATCCTAGTCTTCCCTTCTACATCGAAGTTGATGCATCAGACTTGGGCGCTGGAGCCGTCCTTTCCCAGAGGCAGGGCACTAAAAGGAAACTCCATCCGTGTGCATATTTTTCCAAGAAGTTTCTACCCAACGAACGGAATTATGACGTTGGGAATAGGGAACTTCTTGCTATCAAACTGGCCCTCGAGGAGTGGCGTCATCTATGAAGGCACCTCTGTACCTATCACCATCCTTACCGACCATAAGAACCTTGAATACATCCAGAATCTCAAAAGGTTAAATCCCCGTCAAGCACGGTGGTCTTATTTCCCGATTCAACTTTGTTATCACTTACCAACCTGGTTCCAAAAACAAAAAAGCTGATGCCCTTTCCAGATCATTTGTTGCTTCCGACTGTACTAATCAAGATAAGGGCTCTGTTATCCCAACCACTAAAATCTTGGCCTCTATATCCCCTCAACTTTGTTCCAAGATTCAAGCCGCACAAGATTCTGCTCCGTCCGACACACCTTCTGGCAAAAGCTTTGTTCCTGTTTCTCTTCGGAAAACTATCCTTCTGCATACTCACTGTTCCAAGCAAGCTGGGCATCCCGGTGTGAACAAAACGTTTAATATTATTGCCCGTTCCCTTTGGTGGCCCAAAATGAGAAAAGATATTAAAGACTTTATTCAAGTGTGTACTAGCTGTGCTCAATCCAAATCTTCTAGAACCCTCCCCTGTGGTCTTCTTCAACCCCTCCCCATTCCGTCCAGACCTTGGACCCATCTATCCATGGACTTTATTGTGGAACTTCCGCCTTCCAAGAGAAACACGGTTATATGGGTGACTGTAGACCGCTTCAGCAAAATGGCCCATTTTGTACCCCTCCCTAAACTACCATCTTCAACAGAGTTAGCTCAACTATTTATTTCACATATCTTCCGCTTTCATGGACTCCCTTCTGAAATAGTATCTGACAGAGGTACTCAATTTGTTTCCAAATTCTGGAGAGCACTTTGTAAGTCCATGAACATCAAGTTACAATTTTCTTCGGCTTACCACCCACAGTCCAACGGGGCTACTGAACGCACTAACCAGTCTTTGGAACAATATCTTCGTTGTTACATTTCCTATACCCAGGATGATTGGGCTGACCTTCTGCCTTGGGCTGAGTTTGCCCATAACAATTCACCTCATGCTTCTACTGGGAAATCTCCTTTTTTGTGTGTCTTTGGGACAAATCCTAGATGTTTTCCGCAAGATTTTCTTTTCACACAAGTACCCGCTGCCAATGACTCTGCGGCCCAGATGACCGCTATCTGGCATGCTACGGAAATCAGCCTTCAGAAATCTGCTTTGGTGCAAAAAACTGCAGCAGATAGGAGACGTAGAGAACCCCCAGCGTATTCTATCGGAGATAAAGTATGGCTCTCTTCTGCTCATATTAACCTACGGGTTCCTTCCTCCAAACTGGGACCCAAATTTATTGGTCCTTTTTCTATCCTGGAATTAGTCGGCCCAGTGGCTGTTCGCCTTCAACTTCCTTCCAGCATGCGGATTCCTAACGTGTTTCATATTTCTCTCATCAAACCAGTATGTTCTAATCAGTATTCCACATCCTTACTACCTCCCGTTCCGATTTCCGTTGATGGTCAGCAGGAGTTTGAGGTCGAGAAGATCTTGGACTCTAGATTCTGGAGGAGGTCTCTGCAGTATTTGGTCCACTGGAAAGGTTTTGGTCCGGAAGAAAGAGCTTGGATTAAACACTCTGATTTGCACGCTCCTCGTCTAGTTAAAGCTTTCCACAGGAGTTTTCCAGGGAAACCTGGCCCGTTGGGTCCTGTGGCCCCCCGTAAGGGGGGGGTACTGTCACGAACTTACCTGCCGCTCCGGTCCCGTGCCGCACTGCACTTCCGGGTGGGCGGCGTCGACGTCATGACGTCACGCCGCCGACACGCCGGGCGGCGCGAAAGTTGAAAAGCCGGTGTCCTCCTGGACCCGGTGCCCGATTGTAGCATTCTGCTACCTCCCTGGCTCCTGTACTTACCTGCCTTGGATCCTGCTCCTTATACTTACCTTGCCTGCATCCAATACTTACCTTGCCTGTATCCAGTACCTACCTTGCCTGTTTCCAGTGTCTCACCTTGCCTGCATCCAGTTACTTACCTTGCCAGAATTCAGCCTTCCGTTCCCAGCAGCACCTTTGGTCCAGCCTACAGTACCCAGCAGACCATTGTTCCAGCAGTCAGCCTACAGTTCCCAACAGCACCATGTTCCAGCATACAACCTTCAGTTCCCAGCAGCACCTTTGGTCCAGCCTACAGTACCACAGCACACACCATTGTTCCGCAGTCAGCTACAGTTCCCAACAGCACCATTGTTCCAGCATACAACCTTCAGTTCCCAGCAGCCTCTGTATCCTGCACCTTCCGGACTGTCAGCCTCCTCCTAAAAGCGTACTGTGAGTACCCGGCCGCCCGGCCATTTATTACATAACACCTCTCTTGAACCAGTCACGTTCCTTTGCCAATATGTTAACATTACAATCTTCAAAGGTATGTCCTTTATCCTTAAGATGCAGGTACACGGCTGAGTCCTGACCCGAGGAATTGGCTCTTCTGTGCTGGGCCAACGTATTGCCACAGATTCTTGTACAAGTCATTCTGAATTGAGAAAGCCAGTTGTATGACTAGCGAAACGTCTTCAAGAACTAACTTCAAGTCCAGTTGATCTATATGAATACAACAGATATAAACTCCCTTCTTTCCTCAAGAAATCGGACTTTGTGGCCTTTAATTTGCAAATCACTAAAGGCAGATTCTTACTTCAGTATTACCTATGACAAAAAAAATCCACCTTACGTCCATTGGCCACAGAACATTACCCTCAGGTTAAATAATCAGCTTAATTGTTTTTGTATGTGATGTAATCGTACAATTGTGGTTTGCAGAGAAAATAGATTGTACAATAAATATCATAACAAATATATAATTAAATTTAATAAAACCCCAAACCCCTGTAATTACACGTTAGTTCTTTTTATTTTGGTTATCATGTCCTATTGATATATATGTTCCAGTTCACACCGGGAGCGTTAATGGATTTAAGCTGTAGGATAAGATTCTATTAATGGTAATTCCTGGAGGTAAAAATTAGAAATCATTTAAGGAAGCTGAAAAACTCCAAACCGCCCCAACCTCTCAGTGTGTAATGCAGAATGATGGGAAGGGTTCTGTGTGTAGCTGCCTCAACTCTCTGTGAACTCCCAGTCCACTGAGTTTTGTACAGAATAAGGCTGCTTGCTGCACTGTACCTCTCACCAGTGTGTTTGCTTTGGCAGTTTCAAAGTGAATACAAACATTCTTTTCAAGCAGATCAATCACCCTGTCACCCTAATAGAAATTTACAGAATGTTACAGGTTTGAAATTACCCATGTGAATCACAAACATCAGTGCAGAGCTCTGGACAAGGCTTCCTCAGGGCTAGAATGCACAAACGCAATGTCGCACAATCATGCGGGCTTCTGTGCGCGATTCAGTGCATATGTGCTGCACTTTATGTATTAAAGCCCCATCAGAGCACATGCGAAACGCACCAAAAGTGGTGATCACATGCGCTCCAAAATCAGCCCAGAAAGCAGCGCATTTAATGGAGATGCTCCTGTGGGGTTTAATGAAGAACGGCAGTTAAGACATAGCCCATTTACCCCCCATTCTTCATTAAAGGAACTGTAAACCAAAAAAACAAGTGTTTGCCATTGGTTTCTATTATTCACAGGGAGGTGAGAAAGCTTATTCTCACCTCCCTGTGAATAATAGTATGATCAGTGGACACAGCCGAACTTACCTTACCTGGCGCTCCACTCGATCCTTCTGATCTGACAGCCGCGTTGCCCGTCTCCCGACCACGCGTCTATCTTTGGGCGCATGCGCGCCAATACAAAAGATAGGCGCGCGATCGGGAGAGCAGGACAGCGCGGCTGTCAGATCAGAAGGACCTGCGAGCGGAGCGCCAGGTAAGGTAAGTGCCACTGTGTCCCCTGAGCAAACTATTATTCACAGGGAGGTGAGAATAAGCGTTCTCACCTTCCTGTGAATAATAGAAATGATTGGCAAACACTTGTTTATTTGAGATCTTACTTGGAACAAGCAATGAAACTATTTCTCTTAATTCACATACTACACATTATTATGTTGTCTTTTACTCTTTTACCCTGTGGACAAACATTTACAATTTATAATGCAAACCTAGGTGTCCTTTCCTGTACACATTGCTTAATGACATCATCAAAGCCACCTACAGAGGATGCAGATGTCTCTTTACGTAAAGAAGCCCAGAAGATGTTGGAGTGGGATATGGTATCTTTGATAAGGCAAGTCTATCATTATACTTTTTTTCAAGTACTTTGTTTAGGTAGGACATGTAAAGCAGATTGTAAGGCAGGACTATGCAGGCAGATTAGACAAGTTAGGGATGTTTACATTAGAGAAGCGACATTTATGTGGGGATATGATCACTTTATACATATATATATATAGATTTCAATGGCTTTTCACCATTGAAATAACAATTTCATACAATCCACAGCAGGGAGATACACCGAAGAATAAAATGCAGATAAGACTTTTATTCAGCCATAGTGCAAGACTCACAATGTTTTAAGGATAAAACTTTACCAGCTAAGAGAGGATTATCCACAAAATGGGGTGACTACACATGCACTACGATGAATACAATTCTTGTTTTTGTTCATCCTACTGTGCACTGTATAGGAGGCAACTGTATAAATTTAGGCCAGGTTCATTGGACGATATTTTGAATTGGTTGTGGATTAGTGGACACCAGCAGCCAACCAATCATTTGTGACAGATTTTTTAGTTAAATTGTCCATTTTGAATGATGGGTAAGTCACAGGTGATGATGGTTATTAAAATGTCAGTTTAAACCAGGTGTGTGGAGGAGTAACAGGAAAATTATTAGGTGTACTCTATCTCCCTTTCTCCGTGCCACAAACGGTAAAGGTTATAGATGTAATATCTGGAAAGGAGACACACTATAAAAGTGCTTAACAGCATAAATAATGTATTTGTTGCTGAAAACCCCCCAAAATGTTGTGTGTATTTGGATTATTCAGCACCTAATACATTATTTATGCTGTTAAGCACTTTTTGAGTGTGCCTCCCTTCCAGATTTTACGTGGTTATTAAAATGACCAGAATGATCAAACAAATTTCTGACCAATAAATATAATAATATAATAAATAATTACTATAGATAGAAATTAACTCATTATATTGATTGGTAAATTTGCCAGGTGGGAATTATTGACCTGTGTTCCAAACCTTAAATGTAGTTCTTCTTTAAGATCTATGGAGAATTACTCATTGGAATATAGTGGCACTTTAAATATGGAAATAAAAGTAGTCTGTTCATACAAGATCCTAATACCCCTCTACATTAGGGAATAGGAAGGTAAACAGTGTATAAATTCCTTTTAATAACAGCTAATGCCTTAGCTAAACTGCTGGCGAAGGGGAATTGAATGGATCATTCTGTGAGATCCTTTTATTAATAGGGTGGTTTATCATAAAGAAGAACATTTTAGAGGCATCAGTAATTAACATACTAGAAAGGTAAATCCAAATAGAGTCAAGTGATATCCTATATTTCAGGTGTCCTTAGGTGTACGGTTGAAGATGACTCATAGAAGCCTTCCATCGAACCTTCAAAATAAAATCTAAACCACATCTCTAGATACAATCTGTGAGAATTTATTGCTGGAAAGGTTCAGCAATATTACTTCCTTCTTGAACACTTCCTGTTTTCAGCCATGTGACCAGCTTGTAGTCATGTGACCAGCCTGCCTGCATTAATAGGCTCCCATTCTCAACTGTCAATTTTTTCCCCAGGTACTTCCTGATTTCCCCAGCATTAAGACTTAACTGAGCATTCTTCTCCCCCGGGGCAGAGGGACTAGCAGAGGTCAAGTGATGTCACTCAACCTACTGGATGCAGGAAATTTGAACATTCTCCTTAATATAATTTCTCACAGGCTGAAGCTAGAGATGTGATTGTCGCCTCATTATAAAGGAAATACTGCAGGCTTTTATTTAACCCTAACCCCTTTGGAGACCAAAGTTGCCCTTTAATTTCAAAGTTATATCACCCTAGGATTGATCAAACACTTGATTAGAAACTGCAATCAATACTTTGCCAGGGTGAATGTATGAGGCATCACAAGCTAAAACTACTAAACTTCACCTAAATTACTCACAGTAAATAGGAAGGTAACATTCTATTGAGACATAGGGTTAAAGTCTTGGGATCACAGTCTGGTAGTTTTCTGTATATCACAGAGACAATCATCTATTGCAATCACTGCTGATCCCAAACTATAAACATTGTTTAATAATCTTCTTAATTATATGATGTAGAAAGCTTACTGAAACTATACTGACACTGTAAGATTTTGAAGGGCATGTCCACCCTTAAAACAAAAAAACTGGTGACTTGTTAGTTGTCCGACGACAACCCCAACTGCTATTTTTACCGGTTTATTATATGTATTTGTAAAGAGATATTTAATGATAAGTTCTGTTCTGTTCTGGAAAAGTTATATGCATCCTCCCTCTGCTCAAAGATCTTTTCATTAGTTTGAGCATGTGCAGAGGAGACAGGAGGTGAAACAGCAGTCATTGGTTGTGATGTCAGCGGTCACTGCTTTGGTTGACTGCATGGAGAGGCCAACTTACACTGCTAGAATGGAGGCAACAATTATCCTTATGAATTAGCTAGTAATTCATCTACAGTAATAAAGTGCTGAATATATCAATATGTTCGGTAACTGACAAGGGACCAGGTTTTTATTTTAAAGGTGGAGATGCCCTTTAAATGCATGGAAATCATTTAAAGGGCATGTCCACCCAAAAAACGAACTTTTCTCTATTGGTAGTACACTGGTTCCCTACCTGAAACGCCGTAATACTTTTACAAAAATCGATTTAAATCCGAAGATATGATCCTCCGCATTTCTAAAGCCTAAGGCCGGCTCTCTGACAATGCGCCTGCCAATCATATGACGCGATCACTCTGTACGTGATCGCAGTCTCGCGGGTGTTGATCCGGCCCCCTGAATGTCCCTATTAGCTCCGCCCACTCTCTGACGAAAGAGACCAAATAATAAACAAATCCACGTGGCTACCCGCGAGAAGTGCACTGATGTTCATTTAGCACCTCGTGGGTAGTAATCATTAGAGAGAGTTTCCTCGCTGTGTTTACCCTGCAATCTTAGATAAATTAATATAGAATTTTACCTTATAGTAATTTACTAGCTCTCAGAGGTATCAGAGGTCCGGTGTTGCTGCTGTCCCAAAATCCAAAATATTGTTGTTTGGCAGGATCGGGATTCTGAACAACCGATTGGTTGTTAGGTTGCCAACTGGTATCTAGATGGTCTTGATTGGTGGAGCCAGTTGCAGCTAACCTAATATTCCTATTGGCTGCTACATTCTCGATGCCTGATTGGCCCATTGCCGTTCAGTAGGAGGATATCCAAATCTCGTGTTTTTTTTCAAAAAATGACGTCACCAGATGGGAGGGGTGAGGAGGGAGGAGCAGATGCTTCCGTGTTCAGGGAGAAATGCTGTACTGCGCAGGACATTTTTCTACCGGAGGCAGGGACGGAGGATGATACAAAATAAGGTATGTGAGCCTCCTAGTGTTCACTTTTTTTATGTTCAGTGCTGCCAAACTTAACATCAATAACGCTTTGAGAGGAGAGATAACAATGATTTTAATCAGCACAAGGTGGGCAATTAATGATTATTTTTTTGTTTTGGGGGTGGACATGCCCTTTAAATAAATAGCAGGGATCAGCTCAAACAATGCACAGCAAACCAAAGTTCTTGAGAGTGTTGTGAGAAATGTATGAACAGCATTGACGTTACAAAGATATTTCAGTTCCTGTTAGCTTTCTGTTTGAACACCAACAAAGATAAATTCTTTATACATTCAGATTGTTCCAGTGGTATAAAACATCCAGGATAATAACTAGATTAACTAGATTGTAAGCTCTACGGGCAGGGACCTCCTTTCCTCTTGTGGCAAAGCTCTAGTACTTCTACTTATATAATTGATATATTTATGTACTGAACTATCTATGTATTTATCCCCCTTGTATTACTTTATTGTATTTTATTACTGTACAGCTCTGCCTCCCCAAGTGGCTCTTTATAAATAAACTATACATACATACATAAGTAAAAGAATGTTATCCTAAATGACATTGATCCAAATTGATCCAAATGCAGTGAAATCGGTTACAAAATGTTTATGCAAATTACCAATAGTGCAACATACGGTAACTGGATTGGAGATTAAAGGGTATGTCCACTCCCATTATAATTGTATATTGATTTCTTAAATTCTCACAAAATGACAGTAGATAGAAAACTGAAAAAAAATCTTATTGAGTTAATATAAGCCAGGAACCTGACTGCATGGTGTGAAATTAACAACCTGTTATTCAATACAAAAAAGACCAAAGAAGTTATTGTGGACCACCAAAAAGACCACTCACAAACCATTAATGATCAATGCAGAGGCTGTGGAGAGAGTTTCCAGCTTTACGTATTTGGGAGTCACCATCGCAGAGAACCTGTCCTGGGCTGACAATGCTTTAGCTGTAACTGGCAAAGCACAACAACGTCTCTACTTTTTGAGAAAACAAAGGAACGCTAGCCTCCCACAGAAGCTGCTGGTTCATTTCTACAGATGCACTGTAGAAAGCATTTTGACCAATTGCATGACGGCCTGGTACAACCAAGGCTGCTAGAGAAGCCCTGCAGAATCCATTACTGGCACTGAACTACCATCACTGGAACTTTTGTATAAGACTCGCTGTATGAGAAGGCCCAAAAGCATTATAAAGGACAACACTCCTTAAAAAGGACAACATGCCTTGTTTGAGCTCCTATCATCAGGTAAATATTTTAGATCAATCTGCATACAAACAGACTGAAAAACAGCTTTTTCCCATCCGCCATAAAGTTGATCAACTCTGAATCCTCTCGGTAATAATGAACACTGTGTACAAATTATTTATATATCTGTAATACCTGCCATACTTGGAAGGATTGATCGAATGATGCTGGAGTGCTCGGCTGGGTAAGTAAAATCGAATATATGTATGGCCACCTTAACTCTGTACAATACAAGGATTGTGGAAGCACTCCAATTAGGCTAATTTACAACTACATTTAGCAGAAGTGCTACTGATAGAAGTAGAAAAGATAATCAATGCACATTCCTGGGCCCCATACAATATCATATTATCTTCACACTAGAATACTTTAAACAAAGGGGTTTTAGTATACATTACTGTGATCACATAAATATAAAGCCTTCCAACCATGTCAAGGTAACCCCAGTCTGAAAAGGTCCTAACGTCTAACCATTTCAATTTCTTTTACTTCAATTACGATTAGCAAACTTTTGCATTTCTCATTCTTACACACTGGATCCATATAACAGGCTCTCTCCTTTCCCCCCAGCCCTTTGGCCCCTTAAAATGAGGGAAGAGGCCATCCAGTGCTTCATATTAAAGGCCTAGGACCTCCCATAAAAGGGGCGTGTTGGGGGTGCTATTACCACATGGAGGCTTGACCAAGCGGAAGTGCTACTGATCTGGTCAAACATTTATACAAACATAGAAAAGATAATCAATGCACATTCCTAGGCCCCATACAATATCATATTATCTGCACACTGGCATACTTTATAAACAAAGGGGTTTTAGTATACATTACTGTGATCACATGAATGAAAAGCCTTCCAACCACGTCAAGGTGACCCCAATCTGGAAGGTCCTAACGTCTAACCATTTCAATTTCTTTTACTTCAATTACGATTAGCAAATTACCTTAAATTAACCACCTTAACTCTGAACTTCACACAATTCACTAATATCAGTGCTACAAGGCTCTTATACTTGAAAAGATTGCTATAGTATGTCCTAGTATTTGACTTCGAATTCAGCCTAATGCATAAATTAGAGATGGACTAGAACTCGAACCCAAGTTCGAGCCGAACTATTCGAATTTGAACGAATTCGGATTTCTCGAACTATCCCGGACCCGGATTTTTGATATTTTCGGACTTTTGCTAAATATCGAATGTTTGACTGTTCGAATATGCGAGTAAAATGCCTATTATACCTATACGCGAACACCGAATCCGCGAGTAAAGTGTCCATTAAAGCCTATACGCGAGCATCGAATCTGCGAGTAAAATGATGATACCTAGGTGCGAACATCGAATGTTCGGACGCGAGAGCTCGAAAATAGCGCGAGTGAGCGTAAAATTGATTTTTCGAATGTCCTGGATATTCCAACATGTTCCCCAGACCATTTCCCAGGTCCCACAGCCATTTACATTAAGTTACCATTAATATTTTATTTGTATTTCATTAGAACTTCGAACTATTTGACTCCCATTGACTTTAATGGGTCTGTTTTTGAACTTTCAAACTTTCGAACTTTCCATATAGTTCAAAAGTTCGAAAAGGGACCGAACTTTCAAAAGTTTGGCCATCTCTAGTATAAATCAATTAAATAATAAAGAGGGCCATAGGCAGTTTATGGGCCACACAAGAACATTGGAAAATAAAGCACCTAAGTGGCTGGCAATGGTGCATTACATTGCCCTACAGTAAATATTATTTAGATGTGTAGTGTCTGGGAGGATGGCAATGTCTGGGGGGTACTTTTGAATGGTGGAGGCCCCATGTGCTGTCCTTGGTTTGGTTTAGAGCTTAGCAGAAGGATCTAGGCCATTACTACTGAGTGGGTTGGTTTACAACACAAACTTTTCAAATCCAACTACAGAAACAATCAGCCTTTGATAATAACACTTCCCTTTTAAGCAGGGGTAGAAAACTAATGTTATACATTAATGTTTAGATTGCAGGAGAACAGCCTGCCGGCGGGATACACACGCTCAGTCATTACAGCTATAATGTCCTGTTAAGCACTTTTAATTATTTTCAATGCATTTATAAGTGCCAGACCTTTTGGGTGTCTGGGAATAGGTTGAAAAATGCAATGTTGATGGATTTGGTAAACTCTGTACAAATGGAAAGACTTGTAAATATGAAAACAGCTCCTGAACATTTGATCCAATGTACCAAGGACAGAGAATCCCAGCCAGTCATTGAAAATAACTTTACAAAAACAAACTATTTTCCAGATAATGCTTTGATTAGTTGAAAGAGTTTTCAGTTTCATTATTCTAAGAAAAATAATCAGCGTTCCGACAGAGCAGATGATTCATAGTCCTATACAAGAGTATATTACATTCCGAAACAAAATAGGGGCATGGGCCGCATTTGAGCTTCTGGTTTGAGGTTTTTAGGACCACACATGAGGTAACATTAACTTTACGCGTTTGATAAAATAAATATATTTTAAATTATCCTTCCATAACACTTATGTTTAATGTAGAAAAGTTCTTTGTGCTTGATACATTTGATCAGTTTATGAGATCTAGTCGGTTTAGCTGTGGTTTGGCGTTAAAGATAAATATTTAAATATTAAATATTTATTGTCTCCTTTAGCTTGTTTTGCAGACATCTTGAAGAGTATACTGATATAAAAGGATGGAACCCCAAACATGGAAGTATTGATTCACAAACATGGAAGTGATGGAACCGATCTAGTTAATAAATCTTATTTTGTTGGTAATATGGAGCTCTGAAAAAAACCCTTTTGGCTTTGTCCTGTTGTCAAGTTTAAGCTTAACTAAAAACTAGGAAAAAATGTTGTGCCTTTTCTGGTTACAGATTTGCTGATTCCTGCAGCCAGGGGCATAACAACTAGGGGAGCAGACCCTGCAGGGGGGGGGCTGGGAAACAGGGGGGCCATCCTCTTATTTTCCCTATGACAGATACAGCCTCCTCCCACAAAATTACTGTAGATAAAGCAATGAGAGGGGCCCCATGATAGTTTTGTCTACGGGCCCAGTGATTCCTAGTTACGTCTGCAGCCCACCAGCTCACTGAATTATTGAGATTGGTTGCATAGTAAATAAATTTCCCTGCAGGGGCATAGCTAGTAGCCACCAAAGGAACTGGGGTTATGCCGCAATACATAATATAGAAAGGGGGCACTATTTTTAGTTTTGTCCTGATGAGTGTTCTGATTTATTTTTTCAACCCAATTTGATGAATGATGAATGTGAGTGCAGATCCTACCCTGCCAGGCAGGGGAGGGGGCGTGGTGGAGGGCGTGTCATAGGCGACTTCATGGGGGATTGGGTTAAAGGTATGGCAGGGGTGTTCCAGGGGTGTGGCGGACAAATAAGGGGTGTTCCGGAGGCGGAGAATACAGGTGCTTGCGGTCACGGGAGTTTGGGGTGGTCTCGCGTAGACCACCCCATAATCCGGGAGACTCCAGTGACTGCCGGTAGGGGTGGGAAACCTTTGAGTGCCATTAAAGGCTCACAGGTTTGGGGGAGGTTTTCCAGTTTTTTTATGTGTGTGGGGTGATAAGTTGGGGGGGGGCTCTTAGGTCTGGGTCCTGACACTTCTTACTGGTAGATATTTCAGTTAAATAATAATAATAATAAATGGATTTTACTGCTTGTCCCTGTTTGGCTCTCTACTTCGCCAAGTATTCATTTCTAATGTGAAACTCCACACACCCCACATGAAGGGGCTCATTATGAGAAATAATATATTTAGATTGTACAATATGAAGGTAAGAACAATAAACTCTATGGCTTGTATATCGCTACAAACACAAGTAAAGGATCCAAGTTCTCCTTTTGATGTACCATGGAAGGGAGCAATTTGTTAAACCCATTTCCTCTTGGTGAAAGCCACTGGTTAAATTGACTAATTAGATCACTCTTCCATATTGTACATAGGACAAACAGCCCGTTTGGAAGTTTCTGCAAGGGGAAAATAGTAACATTCAGTCTTAGCCAAAGATCATACAGATCACAGAGTGAAACGTTTATACACTGATTCCCTATAAGCTTTTCTTTATTAACTACCCCAAAGGAGCAGCGTTTACGGCTGCTGTTGGTTAGGAAAGCACCGAGGTGGTCTCATAGCTCCCACAGCACACATGCTAAATACATTAACATGCTTTACTCTGACCCACTTGTCACAGTCAGGATAGAGTTTCTCCTGCTGAATGTGGAAATTAACATGCATGTGTCAATGGTCAGAGGGAAACAGCGAGTCTCAACCCTGGACGTGGAATCTAAACAACCCATCCCACGTTTTGTTACTTTTGGCATTCTCCTCCTCTAGACCAGGGCTAAATATTTATTACAAACGATTCGCTTCTCGTTCTCAACTGAGGCGCATTTCTTAGCCACTTTATTTGATTTTCCTTGGCAAATAAAATCCACGTTTCATTGGCCAGACATGGGCAGCGTTTGTTGTTAGAACTGTGTGTTTATATTTGTGAGCTCTGGAGAACATATTGACATCATTTGTATTTTGTTTGTATTATACAGGGGAAAGGACCGAAAGAAGGGGAACTAATACATATTCAAGGGGGAAACTGTTACATTAACCTCAAAGAAATAAAAGCTTCTATGGGTCTCAGGGTGTTTCCACCTGACGTACCAGATGTATTTGGATAAACCATGTGACTACAATATGATTAATACCATGTTCCTATATCATTTACAGCCAGGGTTGCCTGATTTTCTGCACCCTGAACAGGAGGGGATGTGGTAATGATGTCATAGTGATGTCAAAGGAGGCGTGGTGGGTCAGGGACTGGGTGTTCTGTGGATGAAATCTGGGTTGGCAGCAGTAGGCAGTCTTAGGGGCGTAAGGGCTGGGGAGTGGGTGTTGGATGGGATTTTGTCCCTGCAGTCGGGGCAAAACCCCCCTACTCCTGTTTCAAGCTCGTTTTGAGCAAAAACAGAAGCGGAGAGCTTCTGTGCAGAAAGCTGCTCTACTTCCGGGTCGTGGCTGTCAGGCTATTGGGGGCTATTGGGCGCCATTGGGCGTGACGTCATGTCGTGCCTTAACTGACAACTGCAACCAGGAAGTGGTGTGGCTGTCAGCCTCAGAGCAGAGGTGGAGCGGCAAGGGATCAGGTTAGGTAAGAGACTTCAGGGGCATCTTTGGAATAAATTAGTAATGCGAAAGCTTGGGGGGGTGATTAGCATTTATAGCTAAACTTTATTTTTGACTGGACAGGCCCTTTAATTGGAATATCAAAACATTGGACGTTTGGAAATTACTGTTGAAAATGAAAAAATTGAGATTGAAAAGGGAAAAATCACACAAGAATTTGAAAAAGTTGAAAATCGCATTTGAAAAATTTCTCTTCAATTGGGTTCAAATTGGATTTTCTGAATTTCAATAAGTTCCATGGAACTGCTGGAAAGAACTTAGTAAACACATGCAGAGAGACCCTTCACGAGACCCTTCACAAGCACATGTAGAGAAATGTAATGAAAGTTATTATCTTAACTTTCATTACATCTAATTTTGCCCCAACCAATCAGATGTTAGCTTTCAAATGGTAAATAACATTTGATTGGTTGGGACAAAATTAGCACCATTTTTAACGATAAGAACTTTTATTACATCCCCCTGATGGTTTGTTTGCCAGTTTCACTCTTTCAGGGAGATTCAATAAAAGTTCTTATCGTTTAAAATGGTGCTAATTTTGCCCCAACCAATCAGATCTTAATTAACATTTGAAAGCTAACATCTGATTGGTTGGGGCAAAATTAGAACCATTTTTAACGATAAGAACTTTTATTGAATAACCCTGATTATTTTCTATTACGGGTTGGTACAAATGGGTTGAAGATTGCAGACATATCCAAACTTTTGTCTAAAAATCAGTTGAAAATAACCAAAACTTGTCAATAATTATAGTCAATAGTTCAGCCCAATTGACTAAAATATCAAGCAAGGTGATTAACTGGACAGAATTATAAACCCATGTGTATCAGCTCTTTTTGACTTAATTCCTTATTTCTGAGGAGTAAAATTGGATAATACAATTGAATTACAGAAGAGCAGCAACAGGCACTTAACAGAGCACAGCAAATCCACATTTATTGATAGTGAAGAGACAACTCTAGAACAACGTTTCAGCATGTAGACCTCCATCAACAGCCCTTGGTACAGTCCTGCATACTATGTTTGTATGTATTATAATTTAATTTATAAAGTGCCACTTGGGTACGCAGCGATGTACATGATAAAATACAGAGTATACAAGCAATTATACAGATAAATAAAAATTAAATACAATTTCATTATAGGTTAAGGATGCATATACCGTATATACTCGAGTATAAGCCAAGGTTTTCAGGCTTTAAAAATAGCCTCAAAACCCGACCTCGGCTTATACTCGGGTCATGGTAAATTTTCACAATCTGCTGCTGCTTACTGGTACTTCTCTATGTAACCGGGTACCTGTAACTTAATTCTCTCGATCCTGCTGGCACTCTGCACGCTGAGCTGCATGTCCGTACTCGGCGGCTGTCTAACTTACTGTCCGGCGCCGAGTAGTGACATCACTAATTAAGTTACCGGTAGCTGGTTACATAGAGAAGTACCGGTAAGCAGCAGCAGATTTTGTAAAGATTTACCACCTCACTCCCTGAACTGGGGGGCTCTCTAAGGGGGAAAGTTTTTGGGCCTTTCCTGGGGGGTGCTGTCCATAAAAAAGCCTCATTCCTTGGCACTAAAGGGGTTTGGAAACTACAACTCCCAGCTAATAAAGCATGCTGGGAGTTGTAGTTTCCAAAACATCTGGAGTGCCAAGGAATGAGGCTTTTTTATGGACAGCAGAGTTCCCATAATTTCAACCCTCGGCTTATACTCGAGTCAATCATGGGTTCTTACTTTTTGAGGTAAAAATAGGTACCTCGGCTTATACTCGGGTCGGCTTATATACGGTATATAAAAATGGATAAAGGCAGTGACACATTAGGAATGAGATCCCTGCCACAAAGAGCTTACAATCTTAGGCTGGGTACACACGGCCGGACTATTTGTCCTGACCGAGTGCACTCGCTACGAGCGACCGATTGGCTGGGAAAAATGTCCGTCAGTCGTGGCAAATTCGATTGCATAGGGAACCGCACGATCGGTTGGAATTTTTCCGACGCGCCCGATCGTTCATTCATTCATCAATGTCGGTCGTGGACGATATTTTCTGCTGGTGTGTACCCAGCCTTAGTGGGTGAGACAACATACATATACAGGTGGGGGGATGGGTACAAAGTGCTTGAGATTGCTAACAATCATTTGTTGTTCTGGTGCTCACAATGGTAGGATAACAGTCTAGATTAAAATATAAATGGGTGTCACCTGGTGAAGCAAGAGCGTTCCAAAGGTAGGGAGCAGCAAGGGAGAATGGTTTAAAGCAGGAGGAGGCAGTGTTTATTGGGGGTTTGTGGAGAAGATTTCCTTGTGAGGAACAGAGGGCACAGTCTGGAACATAAGGGACCAAGATAGAAGATAAGTAGGGAGGTGCAGTTGAGTAAAGGGATTGAACTTCAGGGTTTAGTGTGGGGATGGACAAGTAAATTTGGGTATCATCAGCATATATAGGTGATACTTAAAGCCAAAATAACTGATTATTTCTCCAAGAGAGATAGTGTAGAGGGAGAACAGCAAGGGTCCTTAAACCGAGCCCTGAGGGAACTTAAGAGGAAGTCTTATTAGCAAAAGACACAAAGAAAGATCTGCTAGAGAGACAAGACAACCATGCCGCAGCTTGATTTTGGATGCCCAGAGAATTTAAAATTTGCATAAGAAGAGAGTGGTCCACAGTATCAAAGGCAGCCGAAAGGTCAAGGAGAATGTGGACCGAGAAGAGGCTCTTGGCTTTGGCAGTTTGTAGGTCATTTGCAGAGGTCCATTTCACTTGAATAACCCGGTCAGAATCCTGACTGCAATAAGTCCAAAAGGTTATAAGCATGGAGGTATTTAGTAATGCGTGTAGAAACGAGATGTTCTAAGAGTTTTAAAAAGGAGGCAGGGCAGGTAGGGTCTGGAGAGAGTTTTTTTGAAAGTTGATTTTGTGTCATCCTTCAAACATCTGGCATGTGTGTACACAGCTTTAGAACAAAAAAGGTCATGAAAATAGGTGTGTTTGATAGCAAGAGAGCTTGTGTTAAAGGGACACTAAACTGAAAAAATGACTTCATCCTTTTCTATAATTTTAGTGCTGTCAGGAACTTGATCCCTTTTTGCTCTCAGTGCTCCCTGTCACTAGATCTCTTCGTGTCCTGTGTCGCTCACTCCTAGATATTATGCATGTCTCCTCTCTATGTATCCACCCCCTTCCCAAAACTTAGGGGCAAATGGAGTGTGAAGCATGTGCAGTGGGGGTGATCTGTGCCCCCTACATCCAATAGCATTCACCCAGTGATTTTGCGTTATAGTGAAAGTAAAACTGCTTTGCTATGGGAAGGTAAGCAGCACTGGGAGATGTAATCACTGCTTGAATCACTGTGTGTGTAGGGAGGGGGGACTTTGTAATTGATTTCTTTACGTACAGTGCTACATTGGGACATTAGTAGCAAAGACAGCAGCTAACTGCAGGATTGGATTTATCTGCACAGAAAGAACACAGAGCTACAGATAATGCGTATTCCTTTTCCCGATCTTAATGCTGAAGGAGGCCACAGGAAGAAGGAAGAAGTGAAGGTGTAAAGCTTCGTACACACGTTGGATAATTGTCGTATGATGCAGCCGATTATCGAGCAATTGCACGATATTCCTATGAAAATATAGCATCAGAGATCATCAAAGACTATCGACCGTCGACTATTGTTGGCTTTTTCCGACGATCAGCCTGGTGGATTTGTTCTGCCGATTATCGTATATTTGTACGTGTTCGGCAGATTATCATTATTGTTCTCCAAAAAAATATATAAAATGCGCATGTGCTGCTTTTCGGAATTGCGCGAAGATACGACTGTTACGTTACGTATGAACGTCTACATTTAACGACTATCGTGGTGATATTGTTGCTGTGTGTACAGATGTTGTGTCAATTATGAGGATTAACGATAATGTTGTTGAACGTTCGTCGGCTGCATCGTACGAAAATTATCCAACATGTGTACGAGGCTTAAGAGTAGGGAAAATTGTAATACGAGAAAGATTAGCCTCGAAAAGAATAAGAAAGGGGGGTAGAAAGGCAGGGTCCAGGTTTGGGAGCAATTTTGTTTGAAGTGTTCCCCTTTAAACTTAGTATTGGAAAGTGGGCGATACCTTTGTGGACTTTGGTGTATAAAGGTCCCCCCCCCATCCTCCCTTTATCCAACTTTACCGACCTGGTACGAAACGTGTCAGGTAATTGATCCTGGAGTGTTCCCAATGTTTTTACAAGATTATTGAAGAAAGGTGTTTTTAACTTACCGGGAGACCCAGTTCCATTGATCGGTGTGCACGCCCGCTTTACTGTTTTCTTGGATATGCTATATGTAGCTGTGGTGACGGGCTCGGGGCTTGTTGCACCCGAGCAGCGCCGCTCCTACCATGAAGTTGAAAAACTTGCTCATGGCGGCACCCAGGTCAAAAATCCTAATGGGCGGCATTTCTGTGACTGTGAGTGTCATTATTAAATTGTGATAGTGAGGGTGCATTTTTCTGTGGGGGGTGGCTACTAACATACCTACCTACTTACATACCTACTTACATACCTACCTACTTACATACCTACCTACTTGGGGGCTGGGGCCTACCTACCTACTTGGGGGCTGGGACCTACTTGGGGACTGGGACCTACCTACTTGGGGGCTGGCTACCTACCTATCTGTGAGCTTGGTTTCACTTACCTACTTGGGGACTGGGGCCAACCTACCTAATTGTGTGCTGGGGCCTACCTTCCTACTTTGGGCTTGTGCCTACCTACCTACTTAGAGACTGTGGCCTGCCTACCTAATTGGGGGCTGGCTAACTTCTTGTGTGCTGGGGCCTGCCTACCTACCTACTTGGGGTCTAGGACCTACCTACTTGGGGACTGGCTGCATACTTACCTACTTGTGTGCTGAGGCCTTGCTACCTACTTTGGGACAGAGGCATGCCTAACTTCTTGGAGTCTGGCTACCTACTTGTGTGCTGGGGCCTACCTACTTGGGGTCTGGGACTTACCTTCTTGGGGGCTGGCTACATACCTACCTACCTGTGTGCTCGGGCCTCCCTGTCTGCTGGGGTCTGGCTACCAAACTACCTACTTGGGGGATGGCTACCTATCTGTGTGCTGGGGTTCACCTACCTACTTATGTTTTGGGACCTGGGACCTATCTACCTACCAACCTACTTGGGGGCTGGCTACCTAACTGCCTACACGGGGGCTGTGGCCTTACCTACCTACTTGTGTGCTAGGGCATACCTACCTACTTGTGTGCTAGGGCCTACCTACCTACTTGTATGCTTGATGCCCTCTTGCTGAAGAAAAGAGAAGACGGCACCAGTTAATACCATATTTCATGGTACTGAAAGCCACCAATATTGAGTAATTCTCAATATTATATAGCATCCCTGTACCAACCAGAACTACATTATATGTATTAATACCAGTAATTCTCAATATTATATAGTATCCCTGTACCAACCAGAACTACAGTATATGTATTAATACCAGTAATTCTCAATATAATATAGTATCCCTGTACCAATCAGAACTACAGTATATGTATTAATACCAGTAATTCTCAATATTATATAATATCCCTGTACCAACCAGATCTACAGTATATGTATTAATACCAGTAATTCTCAATATTATATAGTATCCCTGTACCAACCAGAACTACAGTATATGTATTAATACCAGTAATTCTCAATATTATATAGTATCCCTGTACTAACCAGAACTACATTATATGTATTAATACCAGTAATTCTTAATATTATATAGTATCCCTGTACCAACCAGAACTACAGTATATGTATTAATACCAGTAATTCTCAATATTATATAGTATCCCTGTACCAATCAGAACTACAGTATATGTATTAATACCAGTAATTATCAATATTATATAATATCCCTGTACCAACCAGAACTAAATTATATGTATTAATACCAGTAATTCTCAATATTATATAGTATCCCTGTACCAACCAGAACTACAGAATATGTATTAATACCAGTAATTATCAATATTATATAGTATCTCCGTACCAACCAGAACTACATTATATGTATTAATACCAGTAATTATCAATACTATATAGTATCCCCGTACCAACCAGAACTACATTATATATATTAATACCAGTAATTATCAATATTATATAGTATCCCTGTACAAACCAGAACTACAGAATATGTATTAATACCAGTAATTATCAATATTTTATAGTATCCCCGTACCACCAACTACGTCTATATAATTAATACCAGTTAATTCTCAATATTATATAGTATCCCTTACACCTACTACAATATATGTATTAAACCAGTAATTCTCAATATTATATAGTATCCCTGCACCAACCAGAACTACAGTATATGTATTATACCCAGTAATTCTCAATATTATATAGTATCCCTGTCACCTAACTACAGTATATGTATTAATACCAGCAATTCTCAATATTATATAGTATCCCTGTACCAACCAAAACTACAGTATATGTATTAATACCAGTAATTCTCAATATTATATAGTATCCCCTGTACCAACCAGAACTACAGTATATGTATTAATACCAGTAATTCTCATATATTATATAGTATCCCTGTACCAACCAGAACTACAGTATATGTATTAATACCAGTAATTCTCAATATTATATAGTATCCCTGTACCAACCAGAACTACAGTATATGTATTAATACCAGTAATTCTCAATATATATAGTATCACCATACCAACCAGAACTACAGTATATATATTATACCAGTAGTATTCTCAATATTATATAGTATCCCCGTACCAACCAACGACAGTTATGTATTAATACCAGTAAATCTCAATATTATATAGTATCCCTGTACCAACCAGAACTACATTATATGTATTAATACCAGTAATTCTCAATATTATATAGTATCACCATACCAACCAGAACTACAGTATATGTATTAATACCAGTAATTCGCAATATTATATAGTATCCCCGTACCAACCAGAACTACACTATATGTATTAATACCAGTAAATATCAATATTATAGTATATCCCTGTACAACCAGAACTACATTATATGTATTAATACCAGTAATTCTAATATTGTATAGTATCCCTGTACCAACCAGAACAACAGTTATGTATTAATACCAGTATTTTCAATATTATATAGTATACCTGTACCAACCAGAACTACGTATTATTAATACCAGTAATTCTCAATTTATATAGTATCCCTGCATCAACCAAACTACAGTATATGTATTAAATCCAGTAATTCTCAATATATATGTATCCCGTACCAACCAAAACTACAGTATATGTATTAATACACTAATTCTCAATATTATATAGTATCCCTATCCAACCAAAATACAGTATATGTATATAGCAGTATTCTCAATATATATAGTATCCCTGTACCAACCAAACTACAGTATATGTATTAATACCAGTAATTATCAAATTTTATAGTATCCCCGTACCAACCAAACTACAGTATATATTAATACCAGTAATACTCAATATTATATAGTATCCCCGTATCAACCTAACTACAATATATGTATTAATACCAGTAATTCTCATATTATATAGTATCCCTGCACCAACCAAACTACAGTAATGTATTAATACCAGTAATTCTCAATATTATAAGTATCCCTGGACAACCAGAACTACAGTATATTGTATTAATACCAGCAATTCTCAATATTATATAGTATCCCTGTACCAACCAAAACTACAGTATATGTATTAATACCAGTAATTCTCAATATTATATAGTATCCCCGTACCAACCAGAACTACAGTTATGTATTAATACCAGTAATTCTCATATTTATATATCCCTGTACCAACCAGAACTACAGTATATGTATTAATACCAGTATTCTCAATATTATATAGTATCCCTACCACCAAACTACATTATATGTATTAATACCAGTAATTCTCAATATTATATAGTATCCACCATACCAACCAGAACTACAGTATATATATTAATACCAGTATATTCTCAATATTATATAGTATCCCCGTACCAACCAGAACTACAGTATATGTATTAATACCAGTAAATCTCAATATTATATAGTATCCCGTACCAACCAGAACTACATTATATGTATTAATACCAGTAATTCTCAATATTATATAGTATCACCTACCAACCAGAACTACAGTATATGTATTAATACCAGTAATTCGCATATTATATAGTATCCCCGTACCACCAGAACTCACTATATGTATTAATACCAGTAATATCAATATTAATAGTATCCCTTTACCACCAAAACTACATTATATGTATTAATACCAGTAATTCTCAATATTGTATAGTATCCCTGTACCAACCAGAACAACAGTATATGTATTATACCAGTAATTTCAATATATATAGTATACCTGTACCAACCAGAACTACAGTATATGTATTAATACCAGTAATTCTCAATATATTAGTATCCTGCATCAACCAGAACTACAGTATATGTATTAATCCAGTAATTCTCAATATTATATAGTATCCTCGTACCAACCAAACTACAGTATATGTATTAATACCACTAATTCTCAATATTATATAGTATCCTATACAACCAAAATACAGTATATGTATTATACAGCATATATTCTCAATATATATAGTATCCCTGTACCAACCAGAACTACAGTATATGTTTAATACCAGTAATTCTCAATATTATATGTATCCCTGTACCAACCAAACTACAGTATATGTATTATAACCGTAATCTCAATATTATAGTATCCCTGATCAACCAGAACTACAGTATATGTTTAATACCATAATTCTCAATGTTATATAGTACCCTGGATCAACCATAACTATAGTATATGTATTAAATCAGTAATTCTCATATTATAAGTATCCCTAGATCAACCAGAACTACAGTATATGCTTAATACCAGTAATTCCAATATTATATAGTATCCCTAGATCAAACCAGATCACCCTATATGGGTGAAGGAGTGTTTGTCTCACATGCTAGTTTTGAGTGACAGTTAGAGGCAGACAGAATTGTTACGCCCCCTTCACAGCATGGCTAATTGAAGGCAGAGATAAGGAAAGCAGTTTAAAAAAAATGCATTGAGGCAATACAGTTATCCTTTAAGATGCAGGTACACGCCTGAGTCCTGACCCGAGAAAGTCCTGACCCCAGCTCTTCTGTGCTGGGCCATATGTTTGTGCAGTAACATAGTAATTAAGGTTGAATAAAGACATACGTCCATCAAGTCCAGCCTATTTACCCTCTTTTTTTTTATCCCTACCTAACAGTTGATCCAGAGGAAGGCAAAAAAAACAGCTAAAAAGGGGGGGAAAATTCCTTCCTGACAGTATCCCTGGATCAACCAGATCTATATGCATTAATACCAGTAATTCTCAATATTTTTTAGTTTTAGAAACTTATCCAGACCATTTTTAAAGCTATTCAATGAACTTGCCATTACCACATCTGCTGGAAGACAGTTCCACATTTTCACCGTTCTCACTGTAAAGAAACTTCTTTTCTTCCAACCTTAAAGGATGTCCACGAGTCCTCTGATATGACCTATTAGTAAACAATGCACCAGAGAGTTCATTGTATGGCCCATTAATATATTTGTATAAGGTTCTGGGGTGACACACTCATGTTGATAGGTATTACCTCCACTGGATTCCCTGTCATCTTATGCGGCCATCCTCTCCTCCATCTGAAATCAGGTAGTGGCGAGTTGTTCTCAATAGATGTTCTCTTCCTCTACTGGCTCGGACAAGTCCACCCCCCCAAAAATAACCCCCAACCCCCCCACCCCCCCCCCCAAAAAAGCCCCCCACAAAAAAGGACCAACCCCCCCACCCAGTGGAAAGTGGAACCAGAACGCTACTCGGATGAGCAGGTGACAAAAGGGGGAGAACCCCTATAGTTTATTTAGACATAAAGCAATCCAATATTTCAGGGGGACGTATCCACCCTTCCTCAGGAATAAGGGGAATGAGGTGTCATTTTGCTAGTACCAATAGTGCATTAAACATATGTGTCCCCTGCAATAATATGGAACTTCTACAAGGTATCATTTACACAATAAAAACAAAATAAATGTAGAGATGCAGAACAGGAAATAAATGATGGCTTTATTCTATATATTGGGGTGTAATCCCCTGGGAGTCCTTTCAGCTCTGATCTCGCAAACAAGTCCCTGTTTGATGGGGTGCTTGCTATGCCTTACCGGAAATTAAAAGTGATGCTAAAGGGGAATGCGGGGCCTTGAAGAGAATTATTTGGGGCTTAAAGGGAACTAAACTCACAAATTGGAACATTTTAAGTTGCTTCCAGCTGGATCTATAATTCACAGGGAAGTAGGAGAGGGTTAAACTTACCTACCTGCCAGTGCAACACTCACGGCTTCTAAATAGCAGATGGCATGCTGTCCCAACCTGCCTTCAGTCTTATGCGCATGTGCGTCAATAATAAAGATAGGAAGCAGTGCATTGTCTATGGCCCCTCACACTAAATCACACTATGGCAGATAAAGGGCAATGTTACCTAAATGCAAAAGTTGCTTGAACTGCAGCTCCTTTGGAATCACATTCCCAATATGTCACCAAAATGAATGAGATGTTGCAGGAACATCAGAAGGTTAGAACCGCGCTCCTGGAAAAGCATCAGATATATATTAGATTAGACCAACAAATGTCTAATCTATCTAATGTCTGCCTAGTGTGTTACTGGGATTTTGGCTGGGTACATACAGAGTTATAGATCATCAACAGCTCTAACGTCATTGGGATCTTATACAGGATGTCACTGTAGATAGGAGTACAGGCAGCTATGTTAAACTGTGACTCTCATAGTGCCTGGGTAGGTTTTGCAGAGATCACTGGGTAAAAAACAGACACTTAATGCTAGAGGGAATTGAATGGAAGGGGTTAAAGTTTTGTGACCTCTATTTTACTGGTAGAGGTCGGAACCAGCAAAGTAAGAACCTCCCATTAAAGGGTATGTCCACCCTTTATAAAAACTTTTCCCATATCATAGTTCTTGCTCCGCAACCACATTACTATTATTCACAGAAAGTGTCCTGATAGTTACTTACCCTACCTCTCTCCTCTGCTGCACAATCCTGGCCCTCTGCTTGCATAGAACTGCAAGCAGGGGGCCGGACCGGCAGCCTCGTCCATGATTGGCTGAGAGGCAGCCAATCGCGGATGCGGCTGCCTGTAGTGCAGAACAGCGAAGGAGAGAGGTAAGGTAAGTAAAGATCGGGGCACTTTCTTGAAATAATACTAATGTGGTTGGGGCTGGGGGAGCAAGAACTATGATATGGGAAAGGGGTTTAACGCTAGGGGAGGGAGATCGGAAGACCAAAACAGGAGGGAGGGGGGGGAGGGCTCTTCTGCGCATGGCAAAATTCTCCTGGAGGAGAGACAGGAGGCTGAGTCCTATATGGACTCTGCTTCCTCCTGGTGGCCACTTTTTGGGGCTTGGGGGGGGGGGGGATTACAGGAGAAACCATATGGAGCTGGGATGTAAGGTAAGGATTTTATTACACTAAAGAGTAGTTGTATTTACACTCCATATAGGGTGAGGATTTTATCCTTATTAAGATGGCATTAAATCCTGGACCAGTTAATGGGGTCTGATTGTGCCCAGTAATGTGAGAGACAGATGGACAGATATCAATGGACTTTTCTTCCATAATGTCCGGATTATAGATATTAATATAAACCTTCTAGATATATCTATACAAATCATAGCACAATGACAAGTTACACCAATACTGATAAATGGGACCAGACTGAATTTGGATTCTAAGGCGGAAAGGAATGGTGATTTGCAAGGGTTAAATCTCTATGTACAGGCTGGAGTGAAATACATTACGGTATATACCAGGGGTCTGTATCTGTGTATATGAGTGATGTTTTCAGTGATCCACGTGATTTAAAGGACAATTATACTCACGGAACCTCCACTCCTGCCATCCATAGTACCCAGGTCAGGACCTAAATCGCACTGTACTCACCCCTGGGTTCACTTTCTAAAGGTGCCCATACATCTATAAGATTTTACTTACCCGACCGAGCGCTCACGCGATGTTCATCGATCCTACCGGAACCGCTTCTCCCGATTTTACATTCGACGCCATGCTCTCGCAAAATGAATGGATTTTGCGATCGCATGTCGGCCAAATGTAAGATCGGGAGAAGCGGTTCCGGCACAGCATCGATGAACATCGCGTGAGCGCTCGGTCGGGTAAGTAAAATCTTATAGATGTATGGGCACCTTAAGTCTATAGTTACTCATATAAAGTTCCTTCTGTGCTCTGCTACCAGTTCCGGCCAGGGGCGGCTTAGGATAAATAGCACAAGTTGTCCTATTAGAGGTTGTACAACTGAATCTCCAGTCTCATGGGTTGCTCTCCCACTGGATCAGCCACCAGTCAATACAATATACTTATAGGGAAGGAAGAGGACACCAGGCAGTTTCAACTGCATATTTATTCTTGCAACATGTTTCGTTCTCAAGCATGAACAAAGAGTGCTTCCACAAGAAGTAAATACATCACACCCCCGCCCCCTAATTTGATTGGTACACAAAGGGCATATTTATAAAAAAAATGTTATTAACGCAAAAAATTACCGCCGCACATCGAGGGCCACTAAAGCGATATCGCCGTATTTTTAATTTATGTATCGCGGCCGCGATGTCCTGCGGTAATTTAAGTCCCTTTGCGCGATACTGCACTTAGCGCAATCAAATCCCTTCCCGGCGCCCTGCTAGGGGGCGGGCTTACGCCCCCACCCTCGACCCCCCCCTGTGCGGCAGCGGCGACAACCCCCGCCGCTTCCCAGCAACCCCTTCCAACCCCTTCCCCCCTCACGGCAATCTCGGAACAGGAGGCTAGGAGCAGGGGGCTTGGGGGGCTGCTGGGGAGGGGGCTGCGCGCCCTTCCCAGCAGCCCCTCCAAGCCCCCTGCTCCGCCGCTGGCAGGGAGGGGAAGGGAATGGCCTGCTGGGAGAGGTGGGGCACCCTCCAGCGGGGCCCTGAGAAGGGCCTTTTGGGGCTTAAGGGGTCCCGCGCTCGAACGAGGACCCCCATCCCCGCCCTATCAGGCCTTTGCGGCACTTACAAGTGCCCATTCGGGCTTAGGGGTCCCGCAGCTCGAACCCGGGACCCCCTCCCCGCCCTTGTAGGGCCTTTGCGGCACTTGCAAGTGCCCTTGCGGCTCTGACAAGAGCCCTTTGGGGCTTGGGGTCCCACAGCTCGAACAGGGACCCCCCTCCCATGCCTGTAAGGGCCCTTGCGGCACTGACAAGTGCCTTTGGCGGGGGTCCCGCAGCTCGAACCGGGACCCCCAGTGTGCAGCTCTTAAAAGAGCCCTTGGGCGGCGTCTTCTTTCTTCCAGTCCCGGCGACACCAGCTCCGCTGAGGCCACCGACCCCCGAGAGGTACCCCTGTGGCAGCCAGGGGTACCCCCGGTGGGCGCTGGCAACCTCAACGAGGCCGATGTTGCCGGCGTCTTGATTCGACGCGACGTCTTCGGGCTGGCGACACCAGCATCAGTATCTTCAGTGCGTGCTTGTATATATGGTGCGTACATCAGTATGTAACAAGTAACGTACTAAATGCACAGACAGAACAGCACAGTATACAGACATCTTAAGTAAAGCTTATATGTGTTGGGGCTTAGTAACTAGAGGGGCTCTGGCACTGATGCACAAATTTGAGCTACAAGTACATGACCAAAGTCTCCCAGCTGTCACCCCACTGGTAATGCAACCCATGCGGTTACACAGGTCGCCCATATCAAAGGCCAGCCCTGCACAGTACCAAGCGTTCTCCCTATGATGTGTATAGGGAGAACGCTTGGGACAGTGTGTATGCAGATCTTTGGAAGATGACAGACAGGATCTTGCATCTTTCACTGATCTGTGCTGTGTGTACCCAGTTTAAGTGAAAGGAATAGGAAGCAATGAATGGGGAGGAGATTTTGGAGCCAGAGAGTAGATAAGAGAGTGGTAGTGTTTTCTTTGTCATTTTTGAACTCCAATTTTACTTTGGATGAGCTTTACTTTGGATGGTCATCCCTGCAAAGCTACAACCCTTCAAATCTATCCTCTATGCTGTGTCTGACCCCTCTGTTACTGTGTTGGTATTGGCTCTCTACTAATATGGAATAACTTTGATCTGCTGAGTCTCTATTGGTACTTTTATAAAGTTTGATTACTACTGGTATAGAGATGGCCAATATACAGTAGACTTTCCCCTTTATACATTGCTAATGACAGGTTGATTGACCCAAGAATTCTTCATCATAACATATGTTAACAACTCACTGTAAAAACCTAGTAACGTTTGATTGATAACATGGGACTGTACTAGTTAACATGGGACTGTACTAGTTAACATGGGACTGTACTAGTTAACATGGGACTGTACTAGTTAACATGGGACTGTACTAGTTAACATGGGACTGTTCATGTTAAAATAGTAATTTGCTAGTGAATATAGGGCTTCATTAGTAAACGTAGGACAGTGCTAGTTAATAGCATTTGTACTAATATAGAATAGAATATATATTTGTTGTACACATACAGTTAAGAGCTAATAAAAGAACCATCACACACAATGACCATATCTCACAATTGGCCCCTATTCTCCTAGCCAATTTGTAATACAATATGTTAATATTGATACCACAGAACATCCATAAAAACAAACAATTGCTGTCCTAATTTGCTGTCTACAAATATAAACCCTCTGATACCCCTTCACTAGAACCATCGTATTTTCTGTCCATGTCAAATCATGGGTAATATTTACTCCCCAAAATATAAAATAATTTATTTCATTTTCCTGAATCCAGACTTTGACTGCAGGGGTCATGGGGCTATTATTACACCACTGCCTCCTCTCCAGTTTCATTATTACATAGTGTGGGTGAACATAGGACCATATCAGCTAACATAATACTGTGCTAGTTAACTCTATAACTATATAAGTTAACACAGGAATGTAATAGTTTACATAGGACCCTATAAGTTATTATGTAAGACTATGCTATAAAGTTCTATATTATTTAATACATGAGGGTTGAAGATATCAGGAATAGAGATGGTCACCAGTTTCTTTCTGTTTTCGGATACCCGGATCTCAGGAAAAGTTCCGAAAAATCCGAAGATGGAACAAATTTTCGATTATCAAAAATAGTCTCAAATGTTCCATAATCAAAATCAAAAATATCCCCGAACATTCAATAATAATCGAAAATAGGCTCCGAAGTCCCACAATCTGGACGATCTATCTTTATTACGACAGATCGTTCAGATTTCGGAACCTAGGAGATCTGTGTCGGATCCGGGTCCTAGTCGGACTCGGATCCCATCTCTAATCATGACTTATACTTTAAGCTTAATAAGTTTCTTTACAATAATTCAGCACATGATCATTTGTTATTGAAATTCCCTGTATACTATTAGCGTATACAGTGTGTATACAGTGGTATTGGTATAGATACTGCTTTACCCATGTGTGTTCTATCTGCATGTCCCTAGTGAACATTAAGGATTCTGTGCACACCATTACCATTAGCAGGAGATTTTTCGTGTCATTAACCCTTTGTTTGCTTTTTATCACCATGGATTTATTCTAAATGGCTTAAGCTCATTGAGATTGGAGGAATTGACCTAGATCAGGGGTCAAAACTCCAGTTACCCAATAGGGTTAAGTGGCCTCTATACAGCTGATGGCTAATGCCAGGAACTGGTTTAGAAACATTATGCATTTCAGTACCAAATAATAACAAAGTCTATTATATACATCTTGCAACCAATAGGTTATATACAAATATACAGTATATCATCACTAAATAAAGACATAAGCCCATTAAGTCCAATCTTTTCACCGTCCATTTTAACCCTACCTAACAGTTGATCCAGGGGATGGAAAAAACCCAGCTTAAAAAAAAAGGGGGGGGGATTCCTTCCTGACTCCAAATGGCAATCGGAAAGTATCCCTGTACTAACCAGAAATGCAGTATATGTATTAAAGGGCATGCCCACCCCCCAAACTATAATTTAACCCACCATTGGCCCCACTCTATAGTGTGTAAAAATCCTTATCTCACATCCCAGCTCCAAATGGTTCTCCTGTAGTCCCCCTCAAAGTCCCAAAAACTGGCCAGCATGAGTACTGCAGAGTCCATATAGGACTCTGCCTCCTGTCTCCCCTCCAGGAGAAGTTTGGCATGCACACGGCAGCCATTCTCCCCCTCCCTCTCCCTCACTCTCCCCCCCGCTTTTGTCTCCCTCCCCCTAGCTCCAAACCCTTTTGAGATAATGTACTGCTCCCTCTCCCAGCCTCAACCGCATTATTATTATTCACAGAAAGTGCCCCGATCTTTACTTACCATGCCTCTCTTTTGCCGGTCTGAACTCCCGGCAGTCGCGTCCTTGATTGGCTGCCTCTCAGAAAGTCATGGACGCAGCTGTGGGTCCCGCCCCCTGCTTACATTTCCGTGCAAGCAGAGGGCCAGGGAAGTGCGGTGAAGGAGAAAGGCATGGTAAGTAAAGATCAGGGCACTTTCTGTGAATAATAGTAATGCGGTTGAGGCTGGGGGAGGGAGCAGTACATTATCTCAAAAGTTTATCAGAAGGGTGGACATGCCCTTTAATACCAGTAATGCTCAATATTATATAGTATCCCTGTACCAACCAGAACTGCAGTATATTAATACCAGTAATTCTCAATATTATATAGTATCCCTGTACCAACCAGAACTACAGTATATGTATTAATACCATAGTAATTCCAAATATTATATAGTATCCACGTACCAACCAGAACTATAGTATGTATAAATACCATAATTTTCATATTATTTATAGTATCCCCGTACCAACCAGAACTACAGTATATGTATTAATACCAATAATTCTCAATATTATATAGTATCCCTGTACCAACCAGAACTACAGTATATGTATTAATACCAGTAATTCCCAATATTATATAGTATCCACGTACCAACCAGAACTATAGTATATGTATTAATACCAGTAATTCTCAATATTATATAGTATCCACGTACCAACCAGAACTAAGTATATGTATTAATACCAGTAAATTTCAATATTATATAGTATCCCCATACCAACAAGCACTAATTATATGTATTAATACCAGTAATTCTCAATTTATATAGTACCCTGTACCAACCAGAACTACAGTATATGTATTATACCATTTATCTCCATATATAGTATCCTGTACCAACCAGAACTGCAGTATATAATACCAGTAATTCTCAATATTATATAGTATCCCTGTACCAACCAGAACTACAGTATATGTATTAATACCAGTAATTCCAAATATTATATAGTATCCACGTACCAACCAGAACTATAGTATATGTATAAATACCAGTAATTTTCAATATTATATAGTATCCCCGTACCAACCAGAACTACAGTATATGTATTATACCAATAATTCTCAATATTATATAGTATCCTGTACCAACCAGAAAATACAGTATATGATTAATACCAGTAATTCCCAATATTATTTAGTATCCACGTACCAACCAGAACTATAGTATAGTATTAATACCAGTAATTCTCAATATATATATAGTATCCACGTACCAACCAGAAACTACAGTATATGTATAATACCAGTAAATTTCAATATTATATAGTATCCCCATACCAACAAGCACTAAATTATGTATAATACCAGTATTCTCAATATTATATAGTATCCCTGTACCAACCAGAACTACAGTATATGTATTAATACCAGTAATTCTCCATATTATATAGTATCCGTACCAACCAGAACTAACGTATATGTATTAATACCAGTAATTCTCAATATTATATAATATCCCGTACCAACACAGAACTACAGTATATGTATTAATACCAGTAATTCTCAATATTATATAGTATACCCGTACCAACCAGAACACAGTATATCTATTAATACCAGTAATTGTCAATATTATATAGTATCCACATACCAACCAGAACTACAGTATATGTATTAATACCAGTAATTTTCAAATAATACAGTATCTTGTACCAACCAGAACTACAGTATATGTATTAATACCCGTAATTCTCAATATTACATAGTATCCCTGTACCAACCAGAACTACAGTATATGATTAATACCAGTAATTCTCAATATTTTTTAGTTTAGAAACATATCTAGCCCACCTTTAAAGCTATTCAATGAACTTGCCATTCCACAGTTTCACCGTTCTCACTGTAAAGAAACCTTTCCTAACCTGAAGATAAACTTTTTTTTTTAATCTTAAAGGCAGGGGTGCCCCTAACATTAAGCAAACTGAAACATTTCCTCAGGCGGCCACCCCTGCGGAACACTTAAAAGGCGGCAGTTAAGAAAAACCTCCATCCTGCAAGCACCAGTCCACCAACAGTGTTAAGTCAGCCCTCCCGTCAGTGTTAGTCAGCCCAACATACCCACCTCCACAATACACGCCTATGTTCCCTGTTGAAGCCACGCCGCTTCATGTCTCCGCCCTGTCTGCTGATAGGTGGCATTTAAAGTTTTTTCAGGGGTCAAAAACTGTAGAACACCCCTGTTATCAGAGTCGTTGATATGACCTATTGGGGACAAAGGCACCAGAGAGTTCATTGTATGGCCCATTAATGTCCCCACGCAAGCATCGCTTCTCTAATGTAAACAGCCCTAACTTGTTAACCTGCCTGCTTAGTCCAGCCCCTCCATTCCCTTTATTATTTTCGTTGCCCTTCTGTTATATATAGTCATCATGGTAATAATATTGTTAATGTGCAATGTTCTGTCACTACAATTCTAATTCTGTGAATTATTGGTGTGTATTTGGCAGCTTTGGAACTACCAAAGCGAATATAAAATTACCTTCTAGAAAAACAAAACGTGACGTGTGGCGTACAATACCCTATTCTCATTGCAGTAAACCATGCAGCTTCTAAATGGCTTGTTACTCAAAAAATCTGTGTAAGGGCCACACTGCATGGTACTGGAATCAATCCCGATTGCGTGTGCGATTACGTGTGATTTCTGTGCGTTTGCACTTGCAGTTTCTCCTTTCGCATGCGATTGCGTATAATAATGGTTATCGCACACAATTGCGTATTGCAGTCGCAATGCACCCCTAATCACACCTTTTGTGTGTTGCCACGTTTTCAATGTTAGAAAAAATTGCATGCGCAAAGCACGGAAATCTGTTAATGTGGCCTAGCCCTAACAAAGTTAATTTCCCCTTTTATAAATATGTCCTGTGTGGTCTGTAAGCTGTTCATCAATACAAGATACCAGTCTGTGTGCCATGCGTGTAACCAGCTGTGTAACCATTAGGCCTAGCCCTAAATGAGTGTCCTTCATTCACCGCTATCAGGGCTTATGGGAACATGGGCTCCTCGCCAAGGCCACCCCCACACTGAGTGAGTGTCAGGGTGGCAAGAGTAAATCAAAATAATATGGTCATTTGGTTGCTTTAATTGCCCGTTAAGGAGAACATTGGGAGGTATGACTTATTGTAATACAGGGTGATACATTTTTATGTACACAAATATATTGTGTTCAGTTACCAAGCCATGGACACTTGCTGTGTTATTATTGTATAATGTTATACAGCAGAAAGAACTTGTGTATATGAAGGCAAGTACTAGGTTACTTTCTTTGTCAGGCACAAGTAGGATTCCTTTAGCTTTAGTGTAATTAATACAATTGTTTTGGTCCCAATGACCATTAAGCCTAATTAGTTCATCCATTCAATTGGCAAATAATAAACCCTACTAGGCAAGTCATTCTCTGCACTCATTGATCAGTTTTTATTTGTTACATCATGATCAATATTAAATAATATATTTATGAACTTACCACAAGTACCGGGGCTTAGAATCGACTTATATTGCAATCACATGAAAATTACAGGCTGAATGACATCATATCTGCACAAATGTATTAGAATTTCCAATCCAGTTTAAGGTAGTTAATTTCATAACTTCTGGAGGCACGGTGTCTTCTTATAGGGAAGGTAGGGGGCACTCAGGACCTGGTAAGGCTGCGCGTATCACATCTCACTGTCTGGCTATTGATGTTAATGAGTTACAGTACATATTACACCACTGGACAGTGCTGGATTCCAGTAGAATACCACAGCAGATAATTAAAGTAAATGGGAAGTAAACTTACATGCAACTCTACATCTAAATAACTTCCTGTTGGAGTAAGACAAGTGTATACATGACATGAGGGGAGATGAAATAATAATCTCTAGACCCCGAATACAAGGTTATTTTGGTAATTCTTGAAAGTAACTTGGAACGTTCGATGATCCCTGAAAATACAATCGGAAACGCGAAAGTAGCTTCCGACGGTGATTTTTGAGGGTTATTGAATGTTTGAGGTTATTTTCGAGGATTACCAAAAAATACCGTACACTCGATAATCATTGAAAGTCCTTAAATTACGTCCAGTTTTAGGATGTTGGTTTTACCGAGATACAAAAATCTGAAAATGGAAGAAACTTCCAGTTCTCTCCATCTCTATTAGTGAGGGGTTTGTGCTCATTTTGCATTGCCTGCCCATCCCCATTCACACAATGTTTGGGAATGCAGAGCACAGCAGATGTAATATATTTTGTGGTATAAAAATGACCTTTTCAATAGGGGTGTTAAATATTATATATTAATATATATATATATATTAATATATATATATATATATATATAATAATATTATTGAGGGGCCAAGTGGAGGGAAGTTGCGATAGTGAATTTTATTGCATTTTCTTGTATATACATTTATATATATATATATAAGGAAACTACATTAGTAGATTTACATTGACATCCTTTGCTTTGATACATTACATGTACAGTCATTGACAGTATAAGAAGGTATATTGCTAACAATTCCAGCCATATAATTTGTCACATTTACTAGAGATGTGATCCAGGGTTCATTTTAAAGGTTCATCGGAAGGTCTTTTATTAACCCTAACCGTTTAATAAGTACAATGAAAAAAAGACAAATATCATCAATCTGGAATAATTAGGTAGCTTTCCTTTTCATGTGAGACCAGAAGAGCCCATATACATTGCTGGTTTTAGGGGAATTCCCAGATACACACAGATAATTACTGCTAGATTGGTGGCAAATGAAATGATCCAAAATGCATCAAGTAAATCCAAATAAGTGTAATGAATGGGTACAAACATACGCAGGCAAAGTAACATCTAGCAACTTTATTCCATGCAGCTCATTCACATGTTTTAGGCCTCATGGACCCTTCTTAGTGTGAGCGGCCTGCTGCCTGTTTGTTACCTCATTCGTTGGACTTTATCTTAGGGGAATACACTTGAGGGCAAAAATGTCCCACACAACTAAACGACTGCCATGGCTGGTATCAGCTCCATTTTATGGTAACAAGCCAGTCTGGATTTACCATCAGCCACATACCTAGAGGTGCCTGTGGTTTCAGTTTTTTACACATTTTGGCATAATTATAGCCCGTTCCCCACCAAAAGTAATGGTGGCCATAGATGCCAAGATCCAATCGTACAATATTGAGATATTCCCAACATCGTACTATCATCAGATGTATGTACAATTGGCTGATGATATACAATAATTTCTTCTATCGGGCCATTAAAAAAAATGTTGGTACCCAATCCTATTGTACAATTCGCAGATCATACGATTGGATTGTTGCGCCTATGGATACCTTAAGTGTGGTTTATTGGGTGTAGCCTGCGTTGATGGAGGAGAGTTAGGACCCCAGGCTTTTTGCAACCAATAGTGTGTATGCTCAACTGAGGATCCCCATACAGAGCATAGGAGGTTGTCAGATGAGTGTGCCATTATCAATAACGACTGGCCAAACACCATACAAAAACTAATGTCAGGCAAAAGGCTGTTTCTTGTGCAGTTGAGATCTATGTCCTAATACACCTCTGTACTTTACAGGAAATATTTAAAATACTAACAGAAGATGTTTTTTTAAGCTGGGTACACACAGTCCCAAACGTTTCCCTATATAAAGTAAATGAGTTGTTTGTGACCGCCATAAACCTCAACGATCATGGCTGACTACCTATACTAGAGAACAGGGAGACTGCCATGAAACCCTTAGCTTCCTTCTGTGTTTGTCACTAATGACAAGAATACAAACATATAGATCAGGGTTCCATCGGGTTTTGCTGGGATACTGGGTGCCTAGAGGGGTGACACTGAAAATATTTGTCACCATCATTTAATTTTATTTTGTCTTCACATTTTCCCCTAAGGATATATTAAGGATATAATATAACACAGAGTCCAGGTAGCTCACCACTTCCTTACATCAGCTGCCAGGGTGCAATTTAGCAATTTATAAGGTTTCACAAATCCACAAGGCACTCCTGGGAATCTTATAAAACAATACATTTATTCCACATTTTTTTTAGCCAAAATAGGAAAATAATCATCATACTTTGCAAGTTGAATTCTCCCAATTGTGTGGTCTGCATGATCATGATCAGTATATTTATTGGTACATATACCATTCAGGAAGATAGGACAGATGTCTGCTACAAATTAATATTGGAATTGCATTATTGGCTAAGATTAACCGGCATGTACCATTGTCACCGGCATGTACCATGCACTAATGGGGATATCTTCATTCATTTGCAATGGTAATAGCCGCAACATGTGATTAGGGAATTCCACTGGATTCATTGGCACACGTCAAACACAGGTAGAAGTGCACATGACATGTGGGAATGATTAGTACTATGGTGCTATGCTAGGGAATCGTGTTCTTGGCTTCTCCAATATGGAATTCCATCAGGGGTCCTGGGAGCTGTAGCCCAACTGGTTCTCAAGGTGGGACCCCCAGATTTTCTGCATTGTTGTAAATTGCTTTCTCCATTCAGGTCATACATATTTTTCCACGTAAAACACTGTCTCTTTGTTCCTGATAATAAAATTCAGTGTGTGTATTGATAGGAAGATTTCTGGTGTGGGTGTGAAATATGTTCTAAGAGGAACTTGTTCCTTGGGTGTCAGTAATGGAGATTGACAGCATTGAGTGACAGGCTATAGGCAGATCTACATTCCTTACATAGAATTGCCTTCAGCCTCGCAAAGCCAAATAAATTCTGGGGAAAATCCACCATTTGTGGTCGGTGAGGAATGTAAAGCTCACTCAGCGTCTCCCCTTATCCCATATATTAGTGAACTGACTAAGCAGTGCTAAGGGATTTTTAACACCATGCGATGGGAACCACGTGTACAAATTATGATTTGTTAATTTATGTTACACAAGATAAAATATACATTCCCAATGTACAAACATAGGAAGAAAGTGATTAGGGGGATATTTAGAAAATCACTACTCCACTATATGAATTTAAGGAGAATTATCTTCTAACCCCCATCAATCCCCCCCCCTTTCCAATGTGAGCATTGAACCTGCTTAGTCATCACCCCTGAATTTTACCCAGAATCCCTTTACCACTGTGCTGAATTATGTTTGTAAGTCTAGCCTGGCCCTTTATGGGACTTGTTCAATGTTAGGACTAATATGGCTACAACCAATTTAATAACTCTAAAAAAGCACAACTTCCCATAGACCAGTCCTGCCGTAGTACTGGACTACTGGAATTTTATAAGGGATGGAATCCATCAGAATACCAGGATGTTAGCACAGTATCCTATTTGAAAAATGCAAACATGAACTATTGTTGGTATTACAATTAAGGCTCAATATGGTGGAATAGGAGCTGATACTGTTACCCACAGCCCACTGTCTTAGATTACAAGGTCATATTCAAGGGATCATATCTCTCGGGGGATTACCAGCAACGGGTGCCATTGCTTGATCCCCAGGCACTGACTGTGTTTATGAATAATCATTAATGATATCGACCTTAGATCTTTCAATGATCCTTAACAGGAAGTGTTCTGCTTTTCTCAGAAAGAATCACCCATAAGCCACTGATGCACCAACATTTGTTTATTATCTAATTGACTCTAGTTCCCTTTTACAGAAGTGACTGACTCTAGTTCCCTTTACAGGAGATTCGCTCTAGTTCCCTCTTACGGAGTGATTGACTAGTTCCCTTTACAGAAGTGACTGACTAGTTCCCTCTTACAGGAGTGATTGACTCTAGTTCCTCTTAATGAAGTGATTGACTCTAGTTCCTCTTACAGGAGTGATTGACTCTAGTTTCCTCTTACTGGAGTGATTGACTCTAGTTCCCTCTACAGGGTGATTGACTTAGTTCCCTCTTACAGGAGTGATTGACTCTAGTTCCCTCTTACAGGAGTGATTGACTCTAGTTCCCTCTACAGGAGTGATTGACTCTAGTTTCCTCTTACGGAAGTGATTGACTCTAGTTCCCTCTTACAGGATGTTGACTCTAGTTCCTTTACAGGAGTAATTGACTCTAGTTCCTCTTACAGGAGAGATTCACCCTAGTTCCCTCTTACAGGATTGATTGACTTTAGTCCTTTTACAGGAATGATTGATTCTCTTATAGGAGTGATTAAGTCTTATTCAGTCTTACAGGATATTTGACTCTAATTTTCATTTACAGGGGTGACTGACACTAGTCCCTCTTTACAGGAGTGATTGACTCAAGCTCGCTCTTAGGAGTCATTGACTCTATTTCCCTCTTACAGGAGTGATTGACTAGTTCTCGTTTACAGGAGTGAGTAACTCTAATTTGCTCTTACAGGAGTGATTGACTCTTGTTCTCTCTAACAGGAGTCATTGATTCTATTTTGCAATTACAGGAGTTATTGACTCAAGCTCGCTCTTACAGGAGTCATTGACTCAAGCTCGCTCTTACAGGAGTCATTGGCTCTAATTAGCATTACAAAAGGGATTGACTCTAGTTTGCTCCAACTGGAGTCATTGACTCTAATTTGCATTTACAGGAGTGATTGATCTATTTCCCTCTTTCAGGAGTGATTGACTCTTGTTCGCTCTTACAGGAATGATTGTCTCTAATTTGCATTTACTGGAGTGATTGACTCTAGTTTTCTAATAGGAGTGATTGACTCTAGTTCCCTCATCTAGGAGTGATTGACTCTAGTCCCTCTACAGGAATGATTGACTCTAGTTCCCTCTTACAGGAGTATGATTGAAGCTAGTTCCCTCTTACAGGAGTGATTGACTTAGTTCCCTCTTACAGGAGTGATTGAAGCTAGTTCCCTTTACAGGAGTGATTGACTCTAGTTCCCTCTTACAGGAGTGATTGACTCTATTTCCCTTACAGGAGTGATTGGCTCTAGTTCCCTGTTACAGGATATGTCTAGTTCTTCTTACATTAGTGATTTTTAACAAAGGATGCTCGGTCTCATTTACAGAGAGTCTAAATTCACATAACCTAGTTACCTGATAGAGTGCCTTTAAAACAGGGTTTGTGAAGGCTGCATGGGTCTTACAAAAGATCCCAAAGCATCATCTATTTAATATAATGGTCACAACTCATTTATGTGCAACTTCTAATGCCAGCTGATAGGCTCCCATAAGAGAGAACTTGATTAAAATTTTCCCAGATTTCTAGACCTAAGCAATAGCGCTCTGGGAAATTTCTCTAAAAAGTGTTATTATGGCTTTACCCTGAGGACAATGTTTGCAGGGATCTTGGCACTGGAACAGAACAACTGATCACGTTCCAAATAGTTTCATTAAAATCATAAAAATTTCACAACAAATATGCACGTCTTTCATTTTGTGGGCACATAATAGGAAGGGCACAATCCCCACACTGGCTTATGTCTGTCATAGGCAACTCTGTATGATCTTTATATTAGTGAATAGGATGTCAAGCAAGGCCACTGGCCTGGCCTCTTGCGTAGCCCGTATGCCCTTATAAATGTCTCCTTCTAAACAAAACAGGGAACAAAGGGGTTCACTGATAGATTAATAGTGCATTTTATTCCATAATCAGGAAATGCGGTCCATTTATTTTGAAATCGTGGTAGACGTTGATAGATGGTGGTAGATGATTGAGGGGTAAACAATAAACTTGATACATCGTTAGTTCAGGTGTGGAATTTTTTAGATAAAGACGATGGTAAGTTTGTCAGTTTAGAATAATGGAGGAAACATATTAAAACACATGCAGCAATCTGGGCAGACTAATGATAGGTTAAAGGAGATGCAAGTTGAGGCAGACTAAACGTAGGTTAAAGGAGATGCAGTCTGAGTCAGTTACCAGGTTAAAGGAGTGCAGTCTGAGTCGACAAACGCAGGTTAAAGGAGGCAAGTCTGGTCAGATTAAACGCGGTTTTAGGAGGAAGTGCAAGTCTGGTCAGACTAAACGCAGGTTAACGGTAAGGATGCAAGTCTGGTCAGCTGAGGATCACGTAGCTAAACGGTTAAGAGATCGTCTGAGTCGACTAACATAGGTTAAGGAGATGCGTCTGAGTCGACGACAGGTTTAGGAGATGCAAGTCTGAGGCAGACTAAACGCGGGTTAAAGAGATGCAAGTCTGAGTCAGACTAACGTCGGTTAAAGTAGAGCAAGTCGAGTCAGAAAAGCAGTAAAGGGGAGGAAGTGGCAGACTAAACGTAGGTTAAGGAGAGGCAAGTCTGAGTCAGATTAAACGCAGGTTAAAGGAAATGCAGTCTGAGTCAGACTAAAAGCACGTAAGGAGATGCAAGTCTGAGTCAGATTAAACGCAGGTTAAAGGAGAGATGCAGTGCGACAGACTAAACGTGAGGTTAAAGGAGATGCAAGGTGAGTCAGATTAAATGCAGGTTAAAGGAAATGCAAGTGAGTCAGACTAAACGCAGGTTAAAGGAGATGCAAGTCTGAGGAGACTAAACGCAGGTTAAGGAGTGCAGTCTGAGGCAGACTAACGCAGGTTAAAGGAAGGTACAGTATAGTAAGGCAGAGTCAGTACCCTACAAATGCAGAGACCTAAAAAAAGTGGGGTCGGTCCTTTACAATGGGATATATGTTGGGTTACCCCCGTCTGTTACATTTCTGCTGTGCTAGCTGATTTGAGATCTGTTACAGTGACCAGTCAAGTTTGAAGTTGTTCCAATGGATAGATGAGTCATGTTACCTGAGCCGACTCTCCTCCATAACAATATAATTAGGTAGCCATCACATGGATTCATGGAATGTTTGTGAGTGGGAAGAATGGATAGTGCGCCGCGCATATGGAGAATTACTGGTATTAATACATATACTGTAGTTCTGGTTGGTACAGGGATACTATATAATATTGAGAATTACTGGTATTAATACATATAATTTAGTGCTTGTTGGTATGGGGATACTATATAATATTGAAATTTACTGGTATTAATACATATACTGTAGTTCTGGTTGGTACGTGGATACTATATAATATTGAGAATTACTGGTATTAATACATATACTATAGTTCTGGTTGGTACGTGGATACTATATAATATTAAAAAGGAGGCAGGGCAGGTAGGGTCTGGATGGAGAGAGTTTTTTTGAAAGTTGATTTGTGTCATCCTTCAAAAATCTGGCATGTGTGTACACAGCTTTAGAACAAAAAAGGTCATGAAAATAGGTGTGTTTGAGTAGCAAGAGAGCTGTGTTAAAGGGACACTAACTGAAAAAAATGAACTTCATCCTTTTCTATAATTTGTGCTGTCAGGAACTTGATCCCTTTTTGCTCTCAGTGCTCCCTGTCACTAGAGTCTCTTCGTGTCCTGTGTCGCTCACTCCTAGATATTATGCATGTCTCCTCTCTATGTATCCACCCCCTCCCAAAACTTAGGGGCAAATGGTAGGTGAAGCATGTGCAGTGGGGTGATCTGTGCCCCCTACATCCAATAGCATTCACCCAGTGATTTTGCGTTATAGTGAAAGTAAAACTGCTTTGCTATGGGAAGGTAAGCAGCACTGGGAGATGTAATCACTGCTGAATCACTGTGTGTGTAGGGAGGGGGACTTTGTAATTGATTTCTTTACGTACAGTGCTACATTGGGACATTAGTAGCAAAGACAGCAGCTAACTGCAGGATTGGATTTATCTGCACAGAAAGAACACAGAGCTACAGATAATGCGTTATTCCTTTTCCCGATTCTAATGCTGAAGGAGGCCACAGGAAGAGGAAGAAGTGAAGGTGTAAAGCTTCGTACACACGTTGGATAATTGTCGTATGATGCAGCCGATTATCGAGCAAATTGCACGATATTTCTATGAAAATATAGCATCAGAGATCATCAAAGACTATCGACCGTCGACTATTGTTGGCTTTTTCGACGATCAGCCTGGTGGATTTGTTCTGCCGATTATCGTATATTTGTACGTGTTCGGCAGATTATCATTATTGTTCTCCAAAAAAATATATAAATGCGCATGTGCTGCTTTTCGGAATTGCGCGAAGATACGACGTTACGTTACGTATGAACGTCTACATTAACGACTATCGTGGTGATATTGTTGCTGTGTGTACAGATGTTGTGTCAATTATGAGGATTAACGATAATGTTGTTGAACGTTCGTCGCGGCATCGTACGAAAATTATCCAACATGTGTACGAGGCTTAAGAGTAGGGAAAATTGTAATACGAGAAAGATTAGCCTCGAAAAGAATAAGAAAGGGGGGGTAGAAAGGCGGGGTCCAGGTTTGGGGAGCAATTTTGTTTGAAGTGTTCCCCTTTAAACTTAGTATTGGAAAGTGGGCGATACCTTTGTGGACTTTGGTGTATAAAGGTCCCCCCCCATCCTCCCTTATTCCAACTTTACCGACCTGGTACGAAAAGTGTCAGGTATTGACCTGGAGTGTTCCCAATGTTTTTACAAGATTATGAAGAAAGGTGTTTTTAATTACCGGGGAGACCCAGTTCACTTGATCGGTGTGCACGCCCGCTTTACTGTTTCTTGGATATGCTATATGTAGCTGTGGTGACGGGCTCGGGCTTGTTGCACACCTCCGGCAGCGCCGCTCTACCATGAAGTTGAAAACTGCTCATGGCGGCACCCAGGTCAAAAATCCTAATGGGCGGCATTCTGTGACTGTGAGTGTCATTATTAAATTGTGATAGTGAGGGTGCATTTTCTGTGGGGGGTGGCTACTAACATACCTACCTACTTACATACCTACTTACATACCTACCTACTTACATACCTACCTACTTGGGGGCTGGGGCCTACCTACCTACTGGGGGCTGGGACATACTTGGGGACTGGGACCTACCTACTTGGGGGCTGGCTACCTACCTATCTGTGAGCTTGGTTTCACTTACCTACTTGGGGACTGGGGCCAACCTACCTAATTGGTGTGGGCTAACTCTACTTTGGCTTGTGCCTACCTACCTACTTAGAGACTGTGGCCTGCCTACCTAATGGGGGCTGGCTAACTTCTTGTGTGCTGGGGCCTGCCTACCTACCTACTTGGGGTTCTAGGACCATACCTACTTGGGGACTGGCTGCATACTTACCTACTTGTGGCTGAGGCCTTGACTACCTACTTTGGGACAGAGGCATGCCTAACTTCTTGGAGTCTGGCTACCTACTTGTGTGTGGGGCCTACCTATTGGGTCTGGGACTTACCTTCTTGGGGGCTGGCTACATACCTACCTACTGTGTGCTCGGGCCTCCTGTCTGCTGGGGTCTGGCTACCAAAAATACCTACTTGGGGGATGGCTACCTATCTGTGTGCGGGGTTCACCACCTACTTATGTTTGGGACCTGGGACCTATCTACCTACCACACTACTTGGGGGCTGGCTACCTAACTGCCTACAACGGGGGCTGTGGCCTTACCACCTACTGTGTGGTAGGGCATACCTACCTACTTGTGTGCTAGGGCCTACCTACCTACTTGTATGCTTGATGCCCTTGCTGAGAAAAGAGAAGACGGCACCAGTTAATACCATATTCATGGTACTGAAAGCCACCAATATTGGTAATTCTCAATATTATATAGCATCCCTGTACCAACCAGAACTACATTATATGTATTAATACCAGTAATTCTCAATATTATATAGTATCCCTGTACCAACCAGAACTACAGTATATGTATAATACCAGTAATTCTCAAATAATTATATCCCTGTACCAATCAGACTACAGTATATGTATTAATACCAGTAATTCTCAATATTATATAATATCCCTGTACCAACCAGAATCTACAGTATATGTATTAATACCAGTATTCTCAATATTATATAGTATCCCTGTACCAACCAGAACTACAGTATATGTATTAATACCAGTAATTTCTATTATATAGTATCCTGTAACTAACCAGAACTACATTATATGTATTATCCGTAATTCTTAATATTATATAGTATCCCTGTACCACCAGAACTACAGTATATGTATTAATACCAGTAATTCTCAATATATATAGTATCCCTGTACCAATCAGAATACAGTATATGTATTAATACCAGTAATTATCAATATTATATAATATCCCTGTCACCAACCAGAAACTAAATTATATGTATTAATACCAGTAATTCTCAATATTATAAGTATCCCTGTACAACCAGAAACTACAGAATATGTATTAATACCAGTAATTATCAATATTATATAGTATCTCCGTACAACCAGAACTACATATATGTATTAATACCAGTAATTATCAATACTTATAGTATCCCCGTACCAACCAGAAACTACATTATATATATTAATACCAGTAATTATCAATATTATATAAGTATCCCTGTACAACCAGAACTACAGAATATGTATTAATACCAGTAATTATCAATATTTTTAAGTACCCGTACCAACCAAACTACAGTATATATATTAATACCAGTAATTCTCAATATTATATAGTATCCCCGTATCAACCTGAACTACAATATATGTATTAATACCAGTAATTCTCAATATTATATAGTATCCCTGCACCAACCAGAACTACAGTATGTATTAATACCAGTAATTCTCAATATTATATAGTATCCCTGGATCAACCAGAACTACAGTAATGTATTAATACCAGCCATTCTCAATATTATATAGTATCCCTGTACCAACCAAAAACTACAGTATATGTATTAATAACAGTAATTCTCAATATTATATAGTATCCCGTACCAACCAGAACTACAGTGTAGTATTAATACCAGTAATTCTCAATATATATAGTATCCCTGTCCAACAGAACTACAGTAATGTATTAATACCAGTTATTCTCAATATTATATAGTATCCTGTACCAACCGAACTACAGTATATGTTATTAATACCAGAATTCTCAATATTATAGTATCACCATACCAACCAGAACTACAGTATATATATTAATACCAGTAGGTAATCTCAATATTATATAGTATCCCGTACCAACCAGAACTACGTATATGTATTAATACCAGTAAATCTCAATATTATATAGTATCCCTGTACCAACCAGAACTACATATATGTTAATACCAGTAATTCTCATATTATATGTATCACCATACCAACCGAACTACAGTATATGTATAATACCAGTAATTCGCAATATTATATAGTATCCCCGTACCAACCAGAACTACACTATATGTATTAATACCAGTAAATATCAATATTATATAGTATCCCTGTACCAACCAGAACTACATTATATGTATTAATACCAGTAATTCTTAATATTGTATAGTATCCCTGTACCAACCAGAACAACAGTATATGTATTAATACCAGTAATTTTCAATATTATATAGTATACCTGTACCAACCAGAACTACAGTATATGTATTAATACCAGTAATTCTCAATATTATATTAGTATCCCTGCATCAACCAGAACTACAGTATATGTTATTAAATCCAGTAATTCTCAATATATTTAGTATCCTCGTACCACCAAAACTACAGTATATGTATTAATACACTAATTCTCAATTTATATAGTATCCCTATATCAACCAGAATACAGTATATGTATTAATAGCAGTAATTCTCAATATTATATAGTATCCCTGTACCAACCAGAAACTACAGTATATGTATTAATACCAGTAATTATTCAATATTTATAGTATCCCCGTACCAACCAAAACTACAGTATATATATTAATACACATAATACTCAATATTATATAGTATCCCCGTATCAACCTGAACTACAATATATGTATTAATACCAGTAATTCTCATTATATAGTATCCTGCACCAACCAGAACTACAGTATATGTATTAATACCAGTAATTCTCAATATTATAATCCCTGGATCAACCAGAACTACAGTATATGTATTAATACCAGCAATTCTCAATATTATATAGTATCCCTGTACCAACCAAAAACTACAGTATATGTATAATACCAGTAATTCTCAATATTATATAGTATCCCGTACCAACCAGAAACACAGTGTATGTAATAATACCAGTAATTCTCATATTATATAGTATCCCTGTACCAACCAGAAAACAGTATATGTATTAATACCAGTAATTCCAATATTATATAGTATCCCTGTACCAACCAGAACTACAGTATATGTATTAATACCAGTAATTCTCAATATTATATAGTATCACCATACCAACCAGAACTACAGTATATATATTAATACCAGTAGGTAATTCTCAATATTATATAGTATCCCCGTACCAACCAGAACTACAGTATATGTATTAATACCAGTAAATCTCAATATTATATAGTATCCCTGTACCAACCAGAACTACATTATATGTATTAATACCAGTATTCTCAAATTTATATAGTATCACCATACCAACCAGAACTACAGTATATGTATTAATACCAGTAATTCGCAATATATATAGATACCCCGTACCAACCAGAACTACACTATATGTATTAATACCAGAAATATCAATATTATATAGTATCCCTTTACCAACCAGAACTACATATATTATTAATACCAGTAATTCTCAATATTGTTATAGTATCCCTGTACCAACCAGAAACAACAGTATATGTATTATACCAGTAATTTTCAATATTATATAGTATACCTGTACCAACCAGAACTACCAGTATATATTAATACCAGTAATTCTCAATATTATATGTATCCTGCATCAACCAGAACTACAGTATATGTAATTATCCAGTAATTCTCAATATATATAGTATCCTCGTACCAACCAAACTACAGTATATGTATTAATACCACTAATTCTCAATATTTATATAGTATTCTATATCAACCAGAAATACAGTATATGTATTAATAGCAGTAATTTTCAATATTATATAGTATCCTGTACCAACCAGAAATACCAGTATATGTATTAATACCAGTATTCTCAATATTATATAGTATCCTGTACCAACCAGAACTACAGTATATGTATTAATAACAGTAATTCTCAATATTATAGTATCCCTGGATCAACCAGAACTACAGTATAGTATTAATACCAGTAATTCTCAATGTTATAGTATCCCTGGATCAACCATAACTATAGTATATGTATTAATATCAGTAATTCTCAATATTATATAGTATCCCTAGATCAACCAGAACTACAGTATATGCATTAATACCAGTAATTCTCAATATTATATAGTATCCCTAGATCAACCAGATCATCCTAGATGGGTGAAGGAGTGTTTCTCACATGCTAGTTTTGAGTGACAGTTAGAGGCAGACAGAATGTTACGCCCCCTTCACAGCATGGCTAATTGAAGGCAGAGATAGGAAAGCAGTTTAAAAAAAATGCATTGAGGCAATACAGTTATCCTTTAAGATGCAGGTACACGCCTGAGTCCTGACCCCGAGAAAGTCCGACCCCAGCTCTTCTGTGTGGCATATGTTGTGCAGTAACATATAAATTAAGGTTGAATAAGACATACGTCCATCAAGTCCAGCCTATTTACCCTCTTTTTTTTTATCCCTACCTAACAGTTGATCCAGAGGAAGGCAAAAAAAACAGCTAAAAAGGGGGGGAAAATTCCTTCCTGACAGTATCCCTGGATCAACCGATCTATATGCATTAATACCAGTAATTCTCAATATTTTTTAGTTTTAGAAACTTATCCAGACCATTTTTAAAGCTATTCAATGAACTTGCCATTACCACATCTGCTGGAAGACAGTTCCACATTTTCACCGTTCTCACTGTAAAGAAACTTCTTTTCTTCCAACCTTAAAGGATGTCCAGAGTCCTCTGATATGACCTATTAGTAAACAAGCACCAGAGAGTTCATTGTATGGCCCATTAATATATTTGTATAAGGTTCTGGGGTGACACACTCATGTTGATAGGTATTACCTCCACTGGATTCCTGTCATCTATGCGGCCATCTCCCTCCATCTGAAATCAGGTAGTGGCGAGTTGTTCTCAATAGATGTTCTCTTCCTCTACGCGCTCGGACAAGTCCACCCCCCAAAATTAATACCCAACCCCCAACCCCCCCCCCCCAAAAAGCCCCCCACAAAAAAGGACCAACCCCCCACCCAGTGGAAAGTGGAACCAGAACGCTACTCGGATGGAGCAGGTGACAAAAGGGGGAGAACCCCTATAGTTTATTTAGACATAAAGCAATCCAATATTTCAGGGGGACGTATCCACCCTTCCTCAGGAAAAAGGGGAATGAGGTGTCATTTGCTAGTACCAATAGTGCATTAAACATATGTGTCCCCCTGCATAATAGGAACTTCTACAAGGTATCATTTACACATAAAAACAAAATAAATGTAGAGATGCAGAACAGGAAATAAATGATGGCTTTATTCATATATTGGGGTGTAATCCCCTGGGAGTCCTTTCAGCTCTGATCTCGCAAACAAGTCCCTGTTTGATGGGGTGCTTGCTATGCCTTACCGAAATTAAAAGTGATGCTAAAGGGGAATGCGGGGGCTTGAAGAGAATTATTTGGGGCTTAAAGGGAACTAAACTACAAATTGGAAAACATTTAAGTTGCTCCAGCTGGATCTATAATTCCCAGGGAAGTAGGAGAGGGTTTAAACTTACCTACGCCAGTGCAACACTTACGGCTTCTAATAGCAGATGGCACATGCTGTCCCAACCTGCCTTCAGTCTTATGCGCATGTGGTCAATAATAAAGATAGGAAGCAGTGCATTGTCTATGGCCCCTCAAACTAAAATCACACTATGGCAGATAAAGGGCAATGTTACCTAAATGCAAAAGTTGCTTGAACTGCAGCTCCTTTGGAATCACCTTCCCAATATGTCACAAAATGAATGAGAAGTTGCAGGAAATCAGAAGGTTAGAACCGCGCTCCTGGAAAAGCACAGATATATTTTAGATTAGACCAACAAATGTCTAATCTATCTAATGTCTGCCTAGTGTGTTACTGGGATTTGGTGTGGGTACATACAGAGTTATAGATCATCAACAGCTCAACGTCATTGGGATCTTATACAGGATGTCACTGTAGATAGGAGACAGAGCAGCTATGTTAAACTGTGACTCTCATAGTGCCTGGGTAGGTTTTGCAGAGATCACGGGTAAAAAACAGACACTTAATGCTAGAGGGAATGAATGGAAGGGGTTTAAAGTTTTGTGACCTCTATTTTACTGGTAGGGTCGGAACCAGCAAAGTAGAACCTCCCATTAAAGGGTATTCCACCCTTTAAAAAACTTTTCCCATATCATAGTTCTTGCTCCGCAACCACATACTATTATTCACCAGAAAGTGTCCTGATAGTTACTACCCTACCTCTCTCCTCTGCTGCACAATCCTGGCCCTCTGCTTGCATAGAACTGCAAGCAGGGGCCGGACCGGCGCCTCGTCCATGATTGGCTGAGAGGCAGCCAATCGCGGATGCGGCTGCCTGTAGTGCAGAACAGCGAAGGAGAGAGGTAAGGTAAGTAAAGATCGGGGCACTTCTTGAAATAATACTAATGTGGTGGGGCTGGGGGAGAAGACTATGATATGGAAAGGGGTTTAACGCTAGGGGAGGGAGATCGAGACCAAAACAGGAGGGAGGGGGGAGGGCTCTTGGCATGGCAAAATTCTCCTGGAGGAGAGACAGGAGGCTGAGTCCTATATGGACTCTGCTATCCTTGGTGGCCACTTTTTGGGGCTTTGGGGGGGGGGGGATTACAGGAGAAACCATATGGAGCTGGGATGTAAGGTAAGGATTTTATTACACTAAAGAGTAGTTGTATTTACTCCCATATAGGGTGAGGATTTTAATCCTTATTAAGATGGCATTAAATCCTGGACCAGTTAATGGGGTCTGATTGGTGCCCAGTAATGTGAGAGACAGATGGACAGATATCAATGGACTTTTCTTCCATAATGTCCGGATTATAGATATTAATATAAACCTTCTAGATATATCTATACAAACATAGCACAATGACAAGTTACACACCATACTGAATAATGGGACCAGACTGAATTTGGATCTAATGCGGAAAAGGAATTGGTGATTTGCAAGGGTTAAATCTCTATGTACAGGCTGGAGTGAAATACATTACGGTATATACCAGGGGTCTGTATCTGTGTATATGAGGTGATGTTCAGTGATCCACAGTGATTTAAAGGACAATTATACTCACGGAACCTCCACTCCTGCCATCCATAGTACCCAGGTCAGGACCTAAATCGCCACTGTACTCACCCCTGGGTTCACTTCTAAAGGTGCCCATACATCTATAAGATTTTACTTACCCGACCGAGCGCTCACGCGATGTTCATCGATCCTACCGGAACCGTTCTCCCGATTTTACATTCGACCGACATCGATCGCAAAATGAATGGGATTTTGCGATCGCATGTCGGCCAAATGTAAGATCGGGAGAAGCGGGGTCCGGCAGCATCCGATGAACATGCGTGAGCGCTCGGTCGGGTAAGTAAAATCTTATAGATGTATGGCACCTTAAGTCTATAGTTACTCATATAAAGTTTCCTTCTGTGCTCTGCTACCGTTCCGGCCAGGGGGGGCCTTAGGATAAATAGCACAAGTTGTCCTATTAGAGGTTGTACAACTGAATCTCCAGTCTCATGGGTTGCTCTCCCACTGGATCAGCCACCAGTCATACAATATACTTATAGGGAAGGAAGAGGACAACCAGGCAGTTTCAACTGCATATTTATTCTTGCAACATGTTTCGTTCTCAAGCATGAACAAAGAGTGTTCCACAAGGAAGTAAATAGCATCACACACCCCGCCCCTACATTGATTGGTACACAAAGGGGCATATTTTAAAAAAAATGTTATTAACGCAAAAAATTACCGCCGCACATCGAGGGCCACTAAAAGCGATTATCGCCGTATTATAAATTATGTATCGCGGCCGCGATGTCTGCCGTAATTTTAAGTCCCTTTGCGGCGATACTGCACTTAGCGCAATGCAAATCCCTTCCCGGCGCCTCTGCTAAGGGGGCGGGGCTTACGCCCCCACCCTCGACCCCCCCCTGTGCGGCAGCGGCGACAACCCGCGCCGCTTCCCAGCAACCCCTTCCAACCCCTTCCCCCCTCCCGGCAATCTCGGAACAGGAGGCTAGGAGCAGGGGGCTTGGAGGGGCTGCTGGGGAGGGGGTGCTGCGGCCCCTCCAGCAGCCCCTCCAAGCCCCCTGCTCCGCCGCTGGCAGGGAGGGGAAGGGAATGGCCTGCTGGGAGAGGGTGGAGGCACCTCCAGCGGGGCCCTGAGAAGGGCCTTTGGGGCTTAAGGGGTCCCGCAGCTCGAACGAGGACCCCCATCCCCGGCCCTATCAGGGCCTTTGCGGCACTTACAAGTGCCCATTCGGCTTAGGGGTCCCGCAGCTCGAACCCGGGACCCCCTCCCCGGCCCTTGTAAGGGCCTTTGCGGCACTTGCAAGTGCCCTTGCGGCTCTGACAAGAGCCCTTTGGGGCTTAGGGGTCCCACAGCTCGAACAGGGACCCCCTCCCAGGCCCTTGTAAGGGCCCTTGCGGCACTGACAAGTGCCTTTGGCGGGGGTCCCGCAGCTCGAACCGGGACCCCCAGTGTGCAGCTCTTAAAAGAGCCCTTGGGCGGCGTCTTCTTTCTTCCAGCCCGGCGACACCAGCTCCGCTGAGGCCACCGACCCCGAGAGGTACCCCTGTGGCAGCCAGGGGTACCCCCGGTGGGCGCTGGCAACCTCAACGAGGCCGATGTTGCCGGCGTCTTGATTCGACGCGACGTCTTCGGGCTGGCGACACCAGCATCAGTATCTTCAGTGCGTGCTTGTATATATGGTGCGTACATCAGTATTGTAACAAGTAACGTACTAAATGCACAGACAGAACAGCACAGTATACAGACATTTAAGTAAAGCTTATATGGTTGGGGCTTAGTAACTAGAGGGGCTCTGGCACTGATGCACAAATTTGAGCTACAAGTACATGACCAAAGTCCCCAGCTGTCACCCCACTGTAATGCAACCCATGCGGTTACACAGGTCGCCCATATCAAAGGCCAGCCCTGCACAGTACCAAGCGTTCTCCCTATGATGTGATAGGGAGAACGCTTGGGACAGTGTGTATGCAGATCTTTGGAAGATGACAGACAGGATCTTGCATCTTTCACTGATCTGTGCTGTGTGTACCCAGTTTAAGTGAAAGGAATAGGAAGCAATGAATGGGGAGGGATTTTGGAGCCAGAGAGTAGATAAGAGAGTGGTAGTGTTTTCTTGTCATTTTGAACTCCAATTTACTTTGGATGAGCTTTACTTTGGATGGTCATCCCTGCAAAGCTACAACCCTTCAAATCATCCTCTATGCTGTGTCTGACCCTCTGTTACTGTGTTGGTATTGGCTCTCTACTAATATGGAATAACTTTGATCTGCTGAGTCTTATTGGTACTTTTATAAAGTTTGATTACTACTGTATAGAGATGGCCAATATACAGTAGACTTTCCCCTTTATACATTGCTAATGACAGGTTGATTGACCCAAGAATTCTTCATCATAACATAGTTAACAAAATCACTGTAAAAACCTAGTAACGTTTGATTGATAACATGGGACTGTCTAGTTAACATGGGACTGTACTAGTTAACATGGGACTGTACTAGGTAACATGGGACTGTACTAGTTAACATGGGACTGTACTAGTTAACATGGGACTGTCATGTTTAAAATAGTAATTTGTAGTGAATATAGGGCTTCATTAGTAAACGTAGGACAGTGCTAGTTAATAGCATTTGTACTAATATAGAATAGAATATATATTTGTTGTACACATACAGTTAAGAGCTAATAAAAGAACCATCACAACACATGACCATATCTCACAATTGGCCCCTATTCTCCTAGCCAATTTGTAATACAATTGTTATATTGATACCACAGAACATCCATAAAAACAAACAATTGTGTCCTAATTTGCTGTCTACAAATATAAACCCTCTGATACCCTTCACTAGAAACATCGTATTTTCTGTCCATGTCAAATCATGGGTAATATTTACTCCCCAAAATATAAAATAATTTATTTCATTTTCCTGAATCCAGACTTTGACTGCAGGGGTCATGGGGCTATTATTACACCAATGCTCCTCTCCAGTTTCATTATTACATAGTGTGGGGTAACATAGGACCATATCAGCTAACATAATACTGTGCTAGTTAACTCTATAACTATATAAGTTAACACAGGATGTAATAGTTTACAAGGACCCTAAAGTTATTATGTAAGACTATGCTATAAAGTTCTATAATTTAATACATGAGGGTTGAGATATCAGGAATAGAAGATGGTCACCAGTTTCTTTCTGTTTTCGGATACCCGGATCTCAGGAAAAGTTCCGAAAAATCCGAAGAGGAACAAATTTCGATTATCAAAAATAGTCCAAATGTCCATAATCAAAATCAAAAATATCCCCGAACATTCAATAATAATCGAAAATAGGTCCGAAGTCCCACAATCTGGACGATCTATCTTTATTACGACAGATCGTTCAGATTTCGGAACCTAGGAGATCTGTGTCGGATCCGGGTCCTAGTCGGACTCGGATCCCATCTCTAATCAGACTATTACTTTAAGCTAATAAGTTTCTTTACAATAATTCAGCACATGATCATTTGTTATTGAAATTCCCGTATACTATTAGCGTATACAGTGTGTATACAGTGGTATTGGTATAGATACTGCTTTACCCATGTGTGTTCTATCTGCCTGTCCTAGTGAACATTAAGGATTCTGTGCACACCATTACCATTAGCAGGAGATTTTTCGTGTCATTAACCCTTTGTTTGCTTTTTATCACCATGGATATTACTAATGGCTTAAGCTCATTGAGATTGGAGGAATTGACTAGATCAGGGGTCAAAACTCCAGTTACCCAATAGGGTTAAGTGGCCTCTATACAGCTGATGGCTAATGCCAGGAACTGGTTTAGAAACATTATGCATTTCAGTACCAAATATATAACAAAGTCTATTATATACATCTTGCAACCAATAGGTTATATACAAATATACGTATATCATCACTAAATAAAGACATAAGCCATTAAGTCCAATCTTTTCCACCGTCCATTTTAACCCTACCTAACAGTTGATCCAGGGGAGTGGAAAAAACCCAGCTTAAAAAAAAAGGGGGGGGGATTCCTTTCCTGACTCCAAATGGCAATCGGAAAGTATCCTGTACTAACCAGAAATGCAGTATATGTATTAAAGGGCATGCCCCCCCCCCCAAACTATAATTTAACCACCCATTGGCCCCACTCTATAGTGTGTAAAAATCCTTATCTCACATCCCAGCTCCAAATGGTTCTCCTGTAGTCCCCTCAAAGTCCCAAAAACTGGCCAGCATGAGTACTGCAGAGTCCATATAGGACTCTGCCTCCTGTCTCCCCTCCAGGAGAAGTTTGGCATGCACACGGCAGCCACTCCCCCTCCCTCTCCCTCACTCTCCCCCCCGTTTTGTCTCCCTCCCCCTAGTCCAAACCCTTTTGAGATAATGTACTGCCCCTCTCCCAGCCTCAACGCATTATTATTATTCACAGAAAGTGCCCCGATCTTTACTTACCATGCCTCTCTTTTGCCGGTCTGAACTCCCGGCAGTCGGTCCTTGATTGGCTGCCTCTCAGAAAGTCATGGACGCAGCTGTGGGTCCCCCCTGCTACATTTCCGTGCAAGCAGAGGGCCAGGGAAGTGCGGTGAAGGAGAAAGGCATGGTAAGTAAAGATCAGGGCACTTTCTGTGAATAATAGTAATGCGGTTGAGGCTGGGGGAGGGAGCAGTACATTATCTCAAAAGTTTATCAGAAGGGTGGACATGCCCTTTAATACCAGTAATGCTCAATATTATATAGATCCCTGTACCAACCAGAACTGCAGTATATTAAACCAGTAATTCTCAATATTATATAGTATCCCTGTACCAACCAGAACTACAGTATATGTATTAATACCAGTAATTCCAATATTATATAGTATCCACGTACAACCAGAACTATAGTATATGTATAAATACCAGTAATTTCAATTTATATAGTATCCCCGTACAACCGAAACTACAGTATATGTATTAATACCAATAATTCTCAATATTATATAGTATCCCTGTACCAACCAGAACTACAGTTATGTATTAATACCAGTAATTCCAAATTTATAAGTATCCACGTACAACCAGAACTATAGTATATAGTAAATTCCAGTAATTCTCAATATTATATAGTATCCACGTACCAACCAGAACTACAGTATATGTATTAATACCAGTAAATTTCAATATTATATAGTATCCCCATACCAACAAGCACTAAATTATATGTATAATACCAGTAATTCTAATATATATAGTTCCCGTACCAACCAGAACTACGTATATGTATTAATACCAGTAATTCTCATATATAGTATCCCTGTACCAACCAGAACTGCAGTATTAATACCAGTAATTCTCAATATTATATAGTACTCTGTACCAACCAGAACTACAGTAATGTATTAATACCAGTTATCCAAATATTATATAGTATCCACGTACCAACCAGAACTATAGTATAGTATAAATACCAGTAATTTCAATATTATATAGTATCCCCGTACCAACCAGAACTACAGTATATGTATTAATACCAATAATTCTCAATATTATATAGATCCCTGTACCAACCAGAACTACAGTATATGTATTAATACCAGTAATTACCAAATTTTATGTTTGGGCTGACTAAACACTGACTGGAGGGCTGACTTAACACTGATTGGTGGACTGGTGCTTGCAGGATGAGGTTTTTCTTAACTGCCGCCTTTTAAGTGTTCCGCAGGGTGGCGCCCTGAGGAAATGTTTCAGTTTGCTTAATGTTAGGGGCACCCCTGCCTTTAAGATAAAAAAAAAAAAGTTTATCTTCAGGTTGGAAAGGTTTCTTTACATTGAGAACGTGAAACTGTGGAATGGCAAGTTCATTGAATAGCTTTAAAAGTGGGCTAGATATGTTTCTAAACTAAAAAATATTGAGAATTACTGGTATTAATACATATACTGTAGTTCTGGTTGGTACAGGATACTATGTATATTGAGAATTACTGGTATTAATACATATACTGTAGTTCTGGTTGGTACAAGATACTGTATTATATTGAAAATTACTGGTATTAATACATATACTGTAGTTCTGGTTGGTATGTGGATACTATATAAATTGACAATTACTGGTATTAATAGATTTACTGTAGTTCTGGTTGGTACGGGATACTATATAATATTGAGAATTACGGTATTAATACATATACTGTAGTTCTGGTTGGTACGGGATATTATATAATATTGAGAATTACTGGTATTAATACATATACTGTAGTTCTGGTTGGTACGGGATACTATATAATATGGAGAATTACTGGTATTAATACATATACTGTAGTTCTGGTTGGTACAGGGAACTATATAATATTGAGAATTACTGGTATTAATCACATATAATTTAGTGCTTGTTGGTATGGGGATACTATATAATATTGAAATTTACTGGTATTAATACATATACGGTAGTTCTGGTTGGTACGTGGATACTATATAATATTGAGAATTACTGGTATTAATACATATACTATAGTTTCTGGTTGGTACGTGGATACTATAAATAATTTGGAATTACTGTATTAATACATATACTGTAGTTCTGGTTGGTACAGGATACTATATAATATTGAGAATTATTGGTATTAATACATATACTGTAGTTCTGGTTGGTACGGGGATACTATATAATATTGAAATTACTGGTATTTATACTATACTATAGTTCTGGTTGGTACGTGGATACTATAAATATTTGGATAACTGGTATTAATACATTACTGTAGTTCTGGTTGGTACAGAGGTACTATATAATATTGAGAATTACTGGTATTAATACTGCAGTTCTGGTTGGTACAGGGATACTATATATGAGAATTACTGGTATTAATACATATACGGTAGTTCTGGTTGGTACGGGAAACTATATATATTAAGAATTACTGGTATTAATACATATAATTTAGTGCTTGTTGGTATGGGGATACTATATAATATTGAAATTTACTGGTATTAATACATATACTGTAGTTCTGGTTGGTACGTGGATACTATATAATATTGAGAATTACTGGATTTTACTATACTATAGTTCTGGTTGTACGTGGATACTTATATAATATTGGAATTACTGGTATTAATACATAACTGTAGTTCTGGTTGGTACAGGGATACTATATAATATTGAGAATTATTGGTATTAATACATATACTGTAGTTTCGGTTGTTACGGGGATACTATATAAATTGAAATTACTGGTATTTATACATATACTATAGTTCTGGTTGTACGTGGATACTATATAATATTTGGAATTACTGGTATTAATACATATACTGTAGTTCTGGTTGGTACAGGGATACTATATAATATTGAGAATTACTGGTATTAATATACTGCAGTTCTGGTTGGTACAGGGATACTATATAATATTGAGCATTACTGGTATTAAAGGGCATGTCCACCCTTCTGATAAACTTTTGAGATAATGTACTGCTCCCTCCCCCAGCCTCAACCGCATTACTATTATTCACAGAAAGTGCCCTGATCTTTACTTACCATGCCTTTCTCCTTCACCGCACTTCCCTGGCCCTCTGCTTGCACGGAAATGTAGCAGGGGGCGACCCACAGCTGCGTCCATGACTTTCTGAGAGGCAGCCAATCAAGGACCGACTGCCGGGAGTTCAGACCGGCAAAAGAGAGGCATGGTAAGTAAAGATCGGGGCACTTTCTGTGAATAATAATAATGCGTTGAGGCTGGGAGAGGGAGCAGTACATTATCTCAAAAGGGTTTGGACTAGGGGGAGGGAGACAAAACGGGGGGAGAGTGAGGGAGAGGGAGGGGGAGTTGGCTGCCGTGTGCATGCCAAACTTCTCCTGGAGGGGAGACAGGAGGCAGAGTCCTATATGGACTCTGCAGTACTCATGCTGGCCAGTTTTTGGGACTTTGAGGGGACTACAGGAGAACCATTTGGAGCTGGGATGTGAGATAAGGATTTTTACAACACTATAGAGTGGGGCCAATGGGTGGTTAAATTATAGTTTGGGGGGGGGGGCATGCCCTTTAATACATATACTGCATTTCTGGTTAGTACAGGATACTTTCCGATTGCCTTTGGAGTCAGAAAGGAATCCCCCCCCCTTTTTTTTTAAGCTGGGTTTTTTCCACTCCCCTGGATCAACTGTTAGGTAGGGTTAAAATGGACGGTGGAAAAGATTGGACTTAATGGCTTATGTCTTTATTTAGTGATGATATACTATATTTGTATATAACCTATTGGTTGCAAGATGTATATAATAGACTTTGTTATATATTTGGTACTGAAATGCATAATGTTTCTAACCAGTTCCTGGCATTAGCCATCAGCTGTATAGAGGCCACTTAACCCTATTGGGTAACTGGAGTTTTGACCCCTGATCTAGTCAATTCCTCCAATCTCAATGAGCTTAAGCCATTATAATATCCATGGTGATAAAAAGCAAACAAAGGGTTAATGACACGAAAAATCTCCTGCTAATGGTAATGGTGTGCACAGAATCCTTAATGTTCACTAGGACACAGATAGAACACACATGGGTAAAGCAGTATCTATACCAATACCACTGTATACACACTGTATACGCTAATAGTATACGGGAATTTCAATAACAAATGATCATGTGCTGAATTATTGTAAAGAAACTTATTAGCTTAAAGTATAGTCTGATTAGAGATGGGATCCGAGTCCGACTAGGACCCGGATCCGACACAGATCTCCTAGGTTCCGAAATCTGAACGATCTGTCGTAATAAAGATAGATCGTCCAGATTGTGGGACTTCGGACCTATTTTCGATTATTATTGAATGTTCGGGGATATTTTTGATTTTGATTATGGACATTTGGACTATTTTTGATAATCGAAATTTGTTCCTTCTTCGGATTTTTCGGAACTTTTCCTGAGATCCGGGTATCCGAAAACAGAAAGAAACTGGTGACCATCTTCTATTCCTGATATCTCAACCCTCATGTATTAAATTATAGAACTTTATAGCATAGTCTTACATAATAACTTTAGGGTCCTATGTAAACTATTACATCCTGTGTTAACTTATATAGTTATAGAGTTAACTAGCACAGTATTATGTTAGCTGATATGGTCCTATGTTACCCCACACTATGTAATAATGAAACTGGAGAGGAGCATGGTGTAATAATAGCCCCATGACCCCTGCAGTCAAAGTCTGGATTCAGGAAAATGAAATAAATTATTTTATATTTTGGGGAGTAAATATTACCCATGATTTGACATGGACAGAAAATACGATGTTTCTAGTGAAGGGTATCAGAGGGTTTATATTTGTAGACAGCAAATTAGGACACAATTGTTTGTTTTTATGGATGTTCTGTGGTATCAATATTAACAATTGTATTACAAATTGGCTAGGAGAATAGGGGCCAATTGTGAGATATGGTCATGTGTTGTGATGGTTCTTTTATTAGCTCTTAACTGTATGTGTACAACAAATATATATTCTATTCTATATTAGTACAAATGCTATTAACTAGCACTGTCCTACGTTTACTAATGAAGCCCTATATTCACTACAAATTACTATTTTAAACATGACAGTCCCATGTTAACTAGTACAGTCCCATGTTAACTAGTACAGTCCCATGTTACCTAGTACAGTCCCATGTTAACTAGTACAGTCCCATGTTAACTAGACAGTCCCATGTTATCAATCAAACGTTACTAGGTTTTTACAGTGATTTTGTTAACTAATGTTATGATGAAGAATTCTTGGGTCAATCAACCTGTCATTAGCAATGTATAAAGGGGAAAGTCTACTGTATATTGGCCATCTCTATACAGTAGTAATCAAACTTTATAAAAGTACCAATAAGACGTCAGCAGATCAAAGTTATTCCATATTAGTAGAGAGCCAATACCAACACAGTAACAGGGGTCAGACACAGCATAGAGGATGATTTGAAGGGTTGTAGCTTTGCAGGGATGACCATCCAAAGTAAAGCTCATCCAAAGTAAATTGGAGTTCAAAATGACAAGAAAACACTACCACTCTCTTATCTACTCTCTGGCTCCAAAATCCCTCCCCATTCATTGCTTCCTATTCCTTTCACTTAAACTGGGTACACACAGCACAGATCAGTGAAAGATGCAAGATCCTGTCTGTCATCTTCCAAAGATCTGCATACACACTGTCCCAAGCGTTCTCCCTATCCACATCATAGGGAGAACGCTTGGTAGCTGTGCAGGGCTGGCCTTTGATATGGGCGACCTGTGTAACCGCATGGGTTGCATTACAGTGGGGTGACAGCTGGGGACTTTGGTCATGTACTTGTAGCTCAAATTTGTGCATCAGTGCCAGAGCCCCTCTAGTTACTAAGCCCCAACACATATAAGCTTTACTTAAATGTCTGTATACTGTGCTGTTCTGTCTGTGCATTTAGTACGTTACTTGTTACAATACTGATGTACGCACCATATATACAAGCACGCACTGAAGATACTGATGCTGGTGTCGCCAGCCCGAAGACGTCGCGTCGAATCAAGACGCCGGCAACATCGGCCTCGTTGAGGTTGCCAGCGCCCACCGGGGGTACCCCTGGCTGCCACAGGGGTACCTCTCGGGGTCGGTGGCCTCAGCGGAGCTGGTGTCGCCGGGCTGGAAGAAAGAAGACGCCGCCCAAGGGCTCTTTTAAGAGCTGCACACTGGGGGTCCCGGTTCGAGCTGCGGGACCCCCGCCAAAGGCACTTGTCAGTGCCGCAAGGGCCCTTACAAGGGCCTGGGAGGGGGTCCCTGTTCGAGCTGTGGGACCCCTAAGCCCCAAAGGGCTCTTGTCAGAGCCGCAAGGGCACTTGCAAGTGCCGCAAAGGCCCTTACAAGGGCCGGGGAGGGGGTCCCGGGTTCGAGCTGCGGGACCCCTAAGCCGAATGGGCACTTGTAAGTGCCGCAAAGGCCCTGATAGGGCCGGGGATGGGGGTCCTCGTTCGAGCTGCGGGACCCCTTAAGCCCCAAAGGCCCTTCTCAGGGCCCCGCTGGAGGTGCCTCCCCCTCTCCCAGCAGGCCATTCCCTTCCCCTCCCTGCCAGCGGCGGAGCAGGGGGCTTGGAGGGGCTGCTGGAGGGGCCGCAGCACCCCCTCCCCAGCAGCCCCTCCAAGCCCCCTGCTCCTAGCCTCCTGTTCCGAGATTGCCGGGAGGGGGGAAGGGGTTGGAAGGGGTTGCTGGGAAGCGGCGCGGGTTGTCGCCGCTGCCGCACAGGGGGGGGTCGAGGGTGGGGGCGTAAGCCCCGCCCCCTTAGCAGAGGCGCCGGGAAGGGATTTGCATTGCGCTAAGTGCAGTATCGCCGCAAAGGGACTTAAAATTACGGCAGACATCGCGGCCGCGATACATAATTTATAATAACGGCGATAATCGCTTTTAGTGGCCCTCGATGTGCGGCGGTAATTTTTGCGTTAATAACATTTTTTTTAAAATATGCCCCTTTGTGTACCAATCAAATGTAGGGGGCGGGGTGTGTGATGCTATTTACTTCCTTGTGGAAGCACTCTTTGTTCATGCTTGAGAACGAAACATGTTGCAAGAATAAATATGCAGTTGAAACTGCCTGGTTGTCCTCTTCCTTCCCTATAAGTATATTGTATACTGGTGGCTGATCCAGTGGGAGAGCAACCCATGAGACTGGAGATTCAGTTGTACAACCTCTAATAGGACAACTTGTGCTATTTATCCTAAGGCCCCCCCTGGCCGGAACGGTAGCAGAGCACAGAAGGAAACTTTATATGAGTAACTATAGACTTAAGGTGGCCCATACATCTATAAGATTTTACTTACCCGACCGAGCGCTCACGCATGTTCATCGGATGCTGCCGGACCCGCTTCTCCCGATCTTACATTTGGCCGACATGCGATCGCAAAATCCCATTCATTTTGCGATCGCATGTCGGTCGAATGTAAAATCGGGAGAACGGTTCCGGTAGGATCGATGAACATCGCGTGAGCGCTCGGTCGGGTAAGTAAAATCTTATAGATGTATGGGCACCTTTAGAAGTGAACCCAGGGGTGAGTACAGTGGCGATTTAGGTCCTGACCGGGTACTATGGATGGCAGGAGTGGAGGTTCCGTGAGTATAATTGTCCTTTAAATCACTGTGGATCACTGAAACATCACCTCATATACACAGATACAGACCCCTGGTATATACCGTAATGTATTTCACTCCAGCCTGTACATAGAGATTTAACCCTTGCAAATCACCAATTCCTTTTCCGCATTAGAATCCAAATTCAGTCTGGTCCCATTATTCAGTATGGTGTGTAACTTGTCATTGTGCTATGTTTGTATAGATATATCTAGAAGGTTTATATTAATATCTATAATCCGGACATTATGGAAGAAAAGTCCATTGATATCTGTCCATCTGTCTCTCACATTACTGGGCACCAATCAGACCCCATTAACTGGTCCGGTTTAATGCCATCTAATAAGGATTAAAATCCTCACCCTATATGGGAGTAAATACAACTACTCTTAGTGTAATAAAATCCTTACCTTACATCCCAGCTCCATATGGTTTCTCCTGTAATCCCCCCCCCCCCAAAGCCCCAAAAATGGCCACCAAGGATAGCAGAGTCCATATAGGACTCAGCCTCCTGTCTCTCCTCCAGGAGAATTTTGCCATGCCAAGAGCCCTCCCCCCCCTCCCTCCTGTTTTGGTCTCGATCTCCCTCCCCAGCGTTAAACCCCTTTCCCTATCATAGTTCTTCCTCCCCCAGCCCCACCACATTAGTATTATTCAAGAAGTGCCCCGATCTTTACTTACCTTACCTCTCTCCTTCGCTGTTCTGCACTACAGGCAGCCGCATCCGCGATTGGCTGCCTCTCAGCCAATCATGGACGAGGCGGCCGGTCCGGCCCCTGCTTGCAGTTCTATGCAAGCAGAGGGCCAGGATTGTGCAGCAGAGGAGAGAGGTAGGGTGTAACTATCAGGACACTTTCTGGTGAATAATAGTATGTGGTTGCGGAGCAAGAACTATGATATGGGAAAAGTTTTTTAAAGGGTGGACATACCCTTTAATGGGAGGTTCTACTTTGCTGGTTCCGACCCTACCAGTAAAATAGAGGTCACAAAACTTTAAACCCCTTCCATTCATTCCCTCTAGCATTAAGTGTCTGTTTTTTACCCGTGATCTCTGCAAAACCTACCCAGGCACTATGAGAGTCACAGTTTAACATAGCTGCTCTGTCTCCTATCTACAGTGACATCCTGTATAAGATCCCAATGACGTTGAGCTGTTGATGATCTATAACTCTGTATGTACCCACACCAAATCCCAGTAACACACTAGGCAGACATTAGATAGATTAGACATTTGTTGGTCTAATCTAAAATATATCTGTGCTTTTCCAGGAGCGCGGTTCTAACCTTCTGATTTCCTGCAACTTCTCATTCCTTTTGTGACATATTGGGAATGTGATTCCAAAGGAGCTGTCAGTTCAAGCAACTTTTGCATTTAGGTAACATTGCCCTTTATCTGCCATAGTGTGATTTTAGTTGTGAGGGGCCATAGACAATGCACTGCTTCCTATCTTTATTATTGACCACATGCGCATAAGACTGAAGGCAGGTTGGGACAGCATGTGCCATCTGCTATTTAGAAGCCGTAAGTGTTGCACTGGCGGTAGGTAAGTTTAAAACCCTCTCCTACTTCCCTGGGAATTATAGATCCAGCTGGAAGCAACTTAAATTTTTCCAATTTGTAGTTTAGTTCCCTTTAAGCCCCAAATAATTCTCTCAAGCCCCGCATTCCCCTTTAGCATCACTTTTTAATTTCCGGTAAGGCATAGCAAAAGCACCCCATCAAACAGGGACTTGTTTGCGAGATCAGAGCTGAAAGGACTCCCAGGGGATTACACACCCAATATATGAATAAAGCCATCATTTATTTCCTGTTCTGCATCTCTACATTTATTTTGTTTTTATTGTGTAAATGATACCTTGTAGAAGTTCCATATTATGCAGGGGGACACATATTTTAATGCACTATTGGTACTAGCAAATGACACCTCATTCCCCTTTTTCCTGAGGAAGGGTGGATACGTCCCCCTGAAATATTGGATTGCTTTATGTCTAAATAAACTATAGGGGTTCTCCCCCTTTTGTCACCTGCTCCATCCGAGTAGCGTTCTGGTTCCACTTTCCACTGGGTGGGGGGTTGGTCCTTTTTTGTGGGGGGCTTTTTGGGGGGGGGGGGTTGGGGGTTGGGTATTAATTTTGGGGGGTGGACTTGTCCGAGCCAGTAGAGGAAGAGAACATCTATTGAGAACAACTCGCCACTACCTGATTTTCAGATGGAGGGAGATGGCCGCATAGATGACAGGAATCCAGTGGAGGTAATACCTATCAACATGAGTGTGTCACCCCAGAACCTTATACAAATATATTAATGGGCCATACAATGAACTCTCTGGTGCTTGTTTACTAATAGGTCATATCAGAGGACTCGGACATCCTTTAAGGTTGGAAGAAAAGAAGTTTCTTTACAGTGAGAACGGTGAAAATGTGGAACTGTCTTCCAGCAGATGTGGTAATGGCAAGTTCATTGAATAGCTTTAAAAATGGTCTGGATAAGTTTCTAAAACTAAAAAATATTGAGAATTACTGGTATTAATGCATATAGATCGGTGATCCAGGGATACTGTCAGGAAGGAATTTTCCCCCCCTTTTTAGCTGTTTTTTTTGCCTTCCTCTGGATCAACTGTTAGGTAGGGATAAAAAAAAAGAGGGTAAATAGGCTGGACTTGATGGACGTATGTCTTTATTCAACCTTAATTTATATTTGTTACTGCACAACATATGCCACACAGAAGAGCTGGGGTCGGACTTTCTCGGGGTCAGGACTCAGGCGTGTACCTGCATCTTAAAGGATAACTGTATTGCCTCAATGCATTTTTTTAAACTGCTTTCCCTTATCTCTGCCTTCAATTAGCCATGCTGTGAAGGGGGCGTAACATTCTGTCTGCCTCTAACTGTCACTCAAAACTAGCATGTGAGAAAACACTCCTTCACCCATCTAGGATGATCTGGTTGATCTAGGGATACTATATAATATTGAGAATTACTGGTATTAATGCATATACTGTAGTTCTGGTTGATCTAGGGATACTATATAATATTGAGAATTACTGATATTAATACATATACTATGTTTATGTTGATCCAGGGATACTATATACATTGAGAATTACTGGTATTAATACTATACTGTAGTTCTGGTTGATCCAGGGATACTATAATATTGAAATTACTGTTATTAATACATATACTGTAGTTCTGGTTGGTACAGGATACTATATAATATTGAGAATACTGGTATTAATACATATACTGGTATGTTCTGGTTGGTACAGGATACTATATAATATTGAAAATTACTGCTATTAATACATATACTGTATTTCTGGTTGATATAGAATACTATATAAATATTGAGAATTAGTGGTATTAATACATATACTGTAGTTTGGTTGGTACGAGGATACTATATATTTGAGAATTACTGGATATTTACATATACTGTAGTTCTGGTTGATGCAGGATACTATAATATTGAGAATTACTGGTATTAAATATACTGGTAGTTCTGGTTGGTACAGGTATACTATAATAATATTGAAAATTACTGGTATAATACATATACTGTTGTTTCTGGTTGGTACAGGGATACTATAACAATATTGAGAATTACTGGTATTAATAATAATGTAGTTCTGGTTGGTAAAGGGATACTATATAATATTGATATTTCTGGTATTAATACATATAGTGTAGTTCTGGTTGGTACGGGGATCTATATAATTGCGAATTACTGGTATTAATACATATACTGTAGTTCTGGTTGGTATGGTGATACTATATAATTTGAGAATACTGGTATTAATACATATAATGTAGTTCTGGTTGGTACAGGGATACTATATAATATTGAGATTTCTGGTATTAATACTATACTGTAGTTCTGGTTGGTACGGGGATACTATATAATATTGAGAATTACCTACTGGTATTAATATATATACTGTAGTTCTGGTTGGTATGGTGATACTAATATAATATTAGATTACTGGTATTAATACATATACTTTAGTTCTGGTTGGTACAGGGATACTATATAATATTGAGAATTACTGGTATTAATACATATACTGTTATTCTGGTTGGTACAGGGATACTATATAATATGAGAATTACTGGTATTAATACATCACTGTGTTTCTGGTTGGTACGGGATACTATATAATATTGAGAATTACTGGTATTATACATATACTGTAGTTTTTGGTTGGTACAGGGATACTATATAATATTGAGAATTGCTGGTATTAATACATATACTGTAGTTCTGGTTGATCCAGGGATCTATAATATTGAGAATTACTGGTATTAATACATATACTGTAGTTCTGGTTGGTGCAGGATACTATATAATGAGAATTACTGGTATTAATACATATATTGTAGTTCAGGTTGATACGGGGATACTATATAATATTGAGTATTAGTGTATTAATATATATACTGTAGTTTTGGTTGGTACGGGGATACTATAAATATTGAATATTACTGGTATTAATAACATATACTGTAGTTCTGGTTGGTACAGGGATACTATATAATATTGAGAATTACTGCTATTAATACATATACTGTATTTCTGGTTGATATAGGAATACTATATAATATTGAGAATTAGTGGTATTAATACATATACTGTAGTTTTGGTTGGTACGAGGATACTATATAATATTGAGAATTACTGGATTTAATAACATATACTGTAGTTCTGGTTGATGCAGGGATACTATATAATATTGAGAATTACTGGTATTAATACATATACTGTAGTTCTGGTTGGTACAGGTATACTATATAATATTGAAAATTACTGGTATTAATACATATACTGTTGTTCTGGTTGGTACAGGGATACTATACAATATTGAGAATTACTGGTATTAATACATATAATGTAGTTCTGGTTGGTAAAGGGATACTATATAATATTGATATTTACTGGTATTAATACATATGTGTAGTTCTGGTTGGTACGGGGATACTATATAATATTGCGAATTACTGGTATTATACATATACTGTAGTTCTGGTTGGTATGGTGATACATATATATGGAGAATTACTGGTATTAATCATATATGTAGTTCTGGTTGGTACAGGGATACTATATAATATTGAGATTTACTGGTATTAATACATATACTGTAGTTCTGGTTGGTACGGGATACTATATAATATTGAGATTACCTACTGGTATTAATATATATACTGTAGTTCTGGTTGGTATGGTGATACTATTAATATTGAGAATTCTGGTATTAATACATATACGTAGTTCGGTTGGTACAGGATACTATATAATATTGAGAATAACTGGTATTAATACATTACTGTAGTTCTGTTGGTACGGGATACTATATATATTGAGAATTACGGTATTAATACTACACTGTAGTTCTGGTTGGTACGGGGATACTATATAATATTGAGAATTACTGTTATTAATACATATACTGTAGTTTTTGGTTGGTACAGGATACTATATAATATTGAGAATTGCTGGTATTAATACATATACTGTAGTTCTGGTTGATCCAGGGATACTATATAATATTGAGAATTACTGGTATTAATACATACTGTAGTTCTGGTTGGTGCAGGGATACTATATAATATTGAGAATTACTGGTATTAATACATATATTGTAGTTCAGGTTGATACGGGGATACTATATAATATTGAGAAATTACTGGTATTAATATATATACTGTAGTTTGGTTGGTACGGGTTACTATAAAATATTGATAATTACTGGTTTAATACATATTCTGTAGTTCTGGTTGTACAGGGATACTATATATAATATTGATAATTACTGGTATTAATATATATAATGTAGTTTCGGTTGGTACGGGGATACTATAAGTATTGATAATTACTGGTATTAATACATATAATGTAGTTCTGGTTGTACGGAGATACTATATAATATTGATAATTACGGTATTAATACATATTCTGTAGTTTCTGGTTGTACAGGGATACTTATAATATTGAGAATTATGGTATTAATACATATAATTTAGTTTCTGGTTGGTGTACAGGGATATTATATAATATTGATAATTACTGGTATTAATACATATACTGTATTCTGATTGGTACAGGGATACTATATAATTGAGAATTACTGGTATTAATACATATACTGTAGTTCTGGTGGTACAGGGATACTATATAATATTAAGAATTACGGATGAATACATATAATGTAGTTCTGGTTAGTTACAGGATACTATATAATATGAAAGTTACTGGTATTAATACATATACTGTAGTTCTGGTTGGTACAGGGATACTATATATATATTGAGAATACTGGTATTAATACATATACTGTAGATCTGGTTGGTACAGGGATATTATATAATATTGAGAATTACTGGTATTAATACATATACTGTAGTTCTGATTGGTACAGGGATACTAATTATTTGAGAATTACTGGTATTATACATATACTGTAGTTCTGGTTGGTACAGGGATACTATATAATATTGAGAATTACTGGTATTAATACATATAATGTAGTTCTGGTTGGTACAGGGATGCTATATAATATTGAGAATTACCAATATTGGTGGCTTTCAGTACCATGAAATATGGTATTAACTGGTGCCGTCTTCTCTTTTCTTCAGCAAGGGCATCAAGCATACAAGTAGGTAGGTAGGCCCTAGCACACAAGTAGGTAGGTATGCCCTACACACACAAGTAGGTGGTAAGGCCACAGCCCCCGTTGTAGGCAGTTAGGTAGCCACCCCCAAGTAGTGTGGTAGGTAGATAGGTCCCAGGTCCCAAAACATAAGTAGGTGGGAACCCCGCACACAGATAGGTAGCCATCCCCCAAGTAGGTATTGTTTGGTAGCCAGACCCCAGCAGACAGGAGGCCCGAGCACACAGTAGGTAGGTATGTAGCCAGCCCCCAAGAAGGTAAGTCCCAGACCCAATAGGTAGGCCCCAGCACACAAGTAGGTAGCCAGACTCCAAGAAGTTAGGCATGCCTCTGTCCCAAAGTAGGTAGTCAAGGCCTCAGCACACAAGTAGGTAAGTATGCAGCCAGTCCCCAAGTAGGTATGGTCCTAAGACCCCAAGTAGGTAGGTAGGCAGGCCCCAGCACACAAGAAGTTAGCCAGCCCCCATTAGGTATGGGCAGGCCACAGTCTCTAAGTAGGTAGGTAGGCACAAGCCAAAGTAGAGTGTAGCCCACACCCAATTAGGTAGGTTGGCCCCAGTCCCCAAGTAGGTAAGTGAAACCAAGCTCACAGATAGGTAGGTAGCCCAGCCCCCAAGTAGGTAGGTCCCAGTCCCCAAGTAGGTCCCAGCCCCCAGTAGGTAGGTAGGCCCCAGCCCCAAGTAGGTAGGTATGTAAGTAGGTAGGTATGTAAGTAGGTATGTAAGTAGGTAGGTATGTTAGTAGCCACCCCCCACGAAAATGCACCCTCACTATCACAATTTAATAATGACACTCACAGTCACAGAAATGCCGCCCTTAGGATTTTTGACCTGGGTGCCGCCATGAGCAGTTTTCAACTTCATGGTAGAGCGGCGCTGCCGAGGTGTGCAACAAGCCCGAGCCCGTCACCACAGCTACATATAGCATATCCAAGAAACAGTAAAGCGGGCGTGCACACCGATCAAGTGAACTGGGTCTCTCCCGGTAATTAAAAACACCTTTCTTCATAATCTTGTAAAAACATTGGGAACACTCCAGGTCAATACCTGACACTTTTCGTACCAGGTCGGTAAAGTTGGATAAGGGAGGATGGGGGGGGACCTTTATACACCAAAGTCCACAAAGGTATCGCCCACTTTCCAATACTAAGTTTAAAGGGGAACACTTCAAACAAAATTGCTCCCCAAACCTGGACCCGCCTTTCTACCCCCCCTTTCTTATTCTTTTCGAGGCTAATCTTTCTCGTATTACAATTTTCCCTACTCTTAAGCCTCGTACACATGTTGGATAATTTTCGTACGATGCCGCGACGAACGTTCAACAACATTATCGTTAATCCTCATAATTGACACAACATCTGTACACACAGCAACAATATCACACCACGATATGTCGTTAATGTAGACGTTCATACGTAACGTAACGTCGTATCTTCGCGCAATTCCGAAAGCAGCACATGCGCATTTATATATTTTTTTGGAGAACAATAATGATATCTGCCGAACACGTACAAATATACGATAATCGGCAGAACAAATCCACCAGGCTGATCGTCGGAAAAAGCCAACAATAGTCGACGGTCGATAGTCTTTGATGATCTCTGATGCTATATTTTCATAGGAATATCGTGCAATTTGCTCGATAATCGGCTGCATCATACGACAATTATCCAACGTGTGTACGAAGCTTTACACCTTCACTTCTTCCTCTTCCTGTGGCCTCCTTCAGCATTAGAATCGGAAAAGGAATAACGCATTATCTGTAGCTCTGTGTTCTTTCTGTGCAGATAAATCCAATCCTGCAGTTAGCTGCTGTCTTTGCTACTAATGTCCCAATGTAGCACTGTACGTAAAGAAATCAATTACAAAGTCCCCCTCCCTACACACACAGTGATTCAGCAGTGATTACATCTCCCAGTGCTGCTTACCTCCCATAGCAAAGCAGTTTTTACTTTCACTATAACGCAAAATCACTGGGTGAATGCTATTGGATGTAGGGGGCACAGATCACCCCACTGCACATGCTTCACCTACCATTTGCCCCTAAGTTTTGGGAGGGGGTGGATACATAGAGAGGAGACATGCATATATCTAGGAGTGAGCGACACAGGACACGAAGAGATCTAGTGACAGGGAGCACTGAGAGCAAAAAGGGATCAAGTTCCTGACAGCACAAATTATAGAAAAGGATGAATTCATTTTTTTCAGTTAGTGTCCCTTTAACACAAGCTCTCTTGCTACATCAAACACACCTATTTTCAGACCTTTTTTGTTCTAAAGCTGTGTACACACATGCCAGATTTTTGAAGGATGACACAAATCAACTTTCAAAAAAACTCTCTCCATCCAGACCCTACCTGCCCTGCCTCCTTTTTACCCACCTCCACAATACACGCCTATGTTCCCTGTTGAAGCCACGCCCGCTTCATGTCTCGCCCCCTGTCTGCTGATAGGTGGCATTTAAAAGTTTTTTCAGGTGTCAAAAACTGTAGGAACACCCCTGCTTATCAGAGTCGTCTGATATGACCTATTGGGGACAAAGGCACCAGAGAGTTCATTGTATGGCCCATTAATGTCCCCACGCAAGCATCGCTTCTCTAATGTAAACAGCCCTAACTTGTCTAACCTGCCTGCTTAGTCCAGCCCCTCCATTCCCTTTATTATTTTCGTTGCCCTTCTGTTATATATAGTCTATCACTGGTAATAATATTGTTAATGTGCAATGTTCTGTCACTACATTATTCTAAATTCTGTGAATTATTTGGTGTATTTGGCAGCTTTGGAACTACCAAAGCGAATATAATTACCTTCTTTAGAAAAACAAAACGTGACGTGTGGCGTACAATACCCTATTCATTCATTGCAGTGAAACCATGCAGCTTCTAAATGGCTTGTTACTCAAAAAATCTGTGTAAGGGCCACACTGCATGGTACTGGAATCACTCCCGATTGCGTGTGCGATTCACGTGTGATTTCTGTGCGTTTGCACTTGCAGTTTCTCCTTTCGCATGCGATTGCGTATAATAATGGTTATCGCACACAATTGCGTATTGCAGTCGCAATGCACCCCTAATCACACCTTTTTGTGTGCGTTGCCACGTTTTCAATGTTAGAAAAAATTGCATGCGCAAATGCACGGAAATCCTGTTAATGTGGCCTAGCCCTAACAAAGTTAATTTCCCCTTTTATAAATATGTCCCTGTGTGGTCCTGTAAGCTCTGTTCATCAATACAAGATACCAGTCTGTGTGCCATGCTGTAACCAGCTGTAACCATTAGGCCTAGCCCTAAATGAGTGTCCTTCATTCACCGCTATCAGGGCTTATGGGAACATGGGCTCCTCGCCAAGGCCACACCCCACACTGAGTGAGTGTCAGGGCTGGCAAGAGTAAATCAAAATAATATGGTCATTTGGTTGCTTTAATTGCCCTGTAAGGAGAACATTGGGAGGTATGACTTATTGTATAACGGGTGATACATTTTTATGTACACAAATATATTGTGTTCAGTTACCAAGCCATGGACACTTGCTGTGTTATTATTGTATAATGTTATACAGCAGAAAGAACTTGTGTATATGAAGGCAAGTTACTAGGTTACTTTCTTTGTCAGGCACAGTAGGATTCCTTTAGCTTTAGTGTAATTAATACAATTGTTTTGGTCCCAATGACCATTAAGCCTAATTAGTTCATCCATTCAATTGGCAAATAATAAACCCTACTAGGCAAGTCATTCTCTGCACTCATTGATCAGCTTTTTATTTGTTTACATCATGATCAATATATATATAATATATTTATGAACTTACCAACAAGTACCGGGGCTTAGAATCGCTGTATTATTGCAATCACATGAAAATTACAGGCTGAATGACATCATATCTGCACAAATGTATTAGAATTCTCCAATCCAGTTTAAGGTAGTTTAATTTCATAACTTCTGGAGGCACGGTGTCTTTCTTTATAGGGAAGGTAGGGGGCACTCAGGACCTGGTACTAGGCTGCGCGTATCACATCTCACTGTCTGGCTATTGATGTTAATGAGTTACAGTACATATTACACACACTGGACAGTGCTGGATTCCAGTAGAATACCACAGCAGATAATTAAAGTAAATGGGAAGTAAACCTTACATGCAACTCTACATCTAAATATACTTCCTGTTGGAGTAAGACAAGTGTATACATGACATGAGGGGAGATGAAATAATAATCTCTAGACCCCGAATGTACAAGGTTATTTTTGGTAATTCTTGAAAGTAACTTGGAACGTTCGATGATCCCTGAAAATACAATCGGAAACGCGAAAGTAGCTTCCGACGGTATTTTTGAGGGTTATTGAATGTTTGAGGTTATTTTCGAGGATTACCAAAAATAACCTTGTACACTCGATAATCATTGAAAAGTCCTTAAATTACGTCCAGTTTTAGGATGTTTGTTTTTACCGAGATACAAAAATCTGAAAATGGAATGAAACTTACCAGTCTCTCCATCTCTATTAGTGAGGGGTTTGTGCTCATTTTGCATTGCCTGCCCCATCCCCATTCACACAATGTTTGGGAATAGCAGAGCACAGCAGATGTAATATATTTTGTGGTATAAAAATGACCTTTTCAATAGGGGTGTTAAATATTATATATTAATATATATATATATATTAATATATATATATATATATATATAAATAATATTATTGAGGGGCCAAGTGGAGGGAAGTTGCGATAGTGAATTTTATTGCATTTTCTTGTATATACATTTATATATATATATATAAGGAAACTACATTAGTAGATTTACATTGACTCCTTTGCTTTGATACATTACATGTACAGTCATTGACAGTAATAAGAAGGTATATTGCTAAACAATTCCAGCCATATAACTTCTGTCACATTTTACCTAGAGATGTGATCCAGGGTTCATTTTAAAGGTTCATCGGAAGGTCTTTTATTTAACCCTATACCGTTTAATAAGTACAATGAAAAACAGACAATATCATCAATCTGGAATAATTAGGTAGCTTTCCTTTTCATGTGAGACCAGAAGAGCCCATATACATTGCTGGTTTTAGGGGAATTCCCAGATACACACAGATAATTCACTGCTAGATTGGTGGCAAATGAAATGATCCAAAATGCATCAAGTAAATCCAAATAAAGTGTAATGAATGAGGTACAAACATACTGCAGGCAAAGTAACATCTAGCAACTTTATTCCATGCAGCTCATTCACATGTTTTAGGCCTCATGGACCCTTCTTTAGTGTGAGCGGCCTGCTGCCTGTTTGTTACCTCATTCGTTGGACTTTATCTTAGGGGAATACACTTGAGGGCAAAAATGTCCCACACAACTAAACGACTGCCATTGGCTGGTATCAGCTCCATTTTATGGTAACAAGCCAGTCTGGATTTACCATCAGCCACATACCTAGAGGTGCCTGTGGTTTCAGTTTTTTACACATTTTGGCATAATTATAGCCCGTTCCCCACCAAAAGTAATGGTGGCCATAGATGCCAAGATCCCAATCGTACAATATTGAGATATTCCCAACATCGTACTATCATCAGATCTTGTATGTACAATTGGCTGATGATCATACAATAATTTCTTCTATCGGGCCATTAAAAAAAATGTTGGTACCCAATCCTATTGTACAATTCGCAGATCATACGATTGGATTGTTGCGCCTATGGATACCTTAAGTGTGGTTTATGGGTGTAGCCTGCGTTGATGGACGGAGTTAAGGACCCCAGGCTTTTTGCAACCAATAGTGTGTATGCTCAACTGAGGATCCCCATACAGAGCATAGGAGGTTGTCCAGATGAGTGTGCCATTATCAATAACGACTGGCCAAACACCCATACAAAAACTAATTGTCAGGCAAAATGGCTGTTTCTTGTGCAGTTGAGCATCTCATGTCCTACTACACCTCTGTACCTTTACAGGAAATATTTAAAATACTAACAGAAGGAATGTTTTTTTAAGCTGGGTACACACAGTCCCAAACGTTCTCCCTATATAAAGTAAATGAGATTGTTTGTGACCGCCATAAACCTCAACGATCATGGCTGACTACCTATACTAGAGAACAGGGAGACTGCCATGAAACCCTTAGCTTCCTTCTGTGTTTGTCACTAATGACAAGAATACAAACATATAGATCAGGGTTCCATCGGGTTTGCTGGGATACTGGGTGCCTAGAGGGGTGACACTGAAAATATTTGTCACCATCATTTATATTTTAATTTTGTCTTCACATTTTCCCCTAAGGATATATATAAGGATATATATATAAACACAGAGTCCAGGTAGCTCACCACTTCCTTACATCAGCTGCCAGGGTGCAATTTAGCAATTTATAAGGTTTCACAAATCCACAAGGCACTCCTGGGAATCTTATAAAACAATACATTTATTTCTCACATTTTTTTTTTAGCCAAAATCATGGAAAATAATCATCATACTTTGCAAGTTGAATTCTCCCAATTGTGTGGTCTGCATGATCATGATCAGTATATTTATTGGTACATATACCATTCAGGAAGATAGGACAGATGTCTGCCTACAAATTAATATTGGAATTGCATTATTGGCTAAGATTAACCGGCATGTACCATTGTCACCGGCATGTACCATGCACTAATGGGGATATCTTCATTCATTTGCAATGTTAAATAGCCGCAACATGTGATTAGGGAATTCCACTGGATTCATTGGCACACGTCAAACACAGGGTAGAAGTGCACATGACACTGTGGGAATGATTAGTACTATGGTGCTATGCTAGGGAATCGCTGTTCTTGGCTTCTCCAATATGGAATTCCATCAGGGGCTCCTGGGAGCTGTAGCCCAACTGGTTCTCAAGGTGGGACCCCCAGATTTTCTGCATGTTGTTAAATTGCTTTCTCCATTCAGGTCATACATATTTTTCCACGTATAACACTGTCTCTTTGTTCCTGATAATAAAATTCAGTGTGTGTATTGATAGGAAGATTTCTGGTGTGGGTTGAAATATGTTCTAAGAGGAACTTGTTCCTTGGGTGTCAGTAATGGAGATTGACAGCATTGAGTGACAGGCTATAGGCAGATCTACATTCCTTACATAGAATTGCCTTCAGCTTCTGCAAAGCCAAATAAATTCTGGGGAAAATCCACCATTTGTGGTCGGTGAGGAATGTAAAGCTCACTCAGCGTCTCCCCTTATCCCATATATTAGGCTGAACTGACTAAGCAGTGCTAATGGGATTTTTAACACCATGCGATGGGAACCACTTTGGTACAAATTATGATTTGTTAATATTATGTTACACAAGATAAAATATACATTCCCAATGTACAACATAGGAAGAAAGTGATTAGGGGGATATTTAGAAAGACTCACTATCCCAATGAATTTAAAGGAGAATTATACTTTCTAACCCCCCATCAATCCCCCCCCCCTTTCCAATGTGAGCATTGAACCTGCTTAGTCATCACCCCTGAATTTTACCCAGAATCCCTTTACCACTGTGCTGAATTATGTTTGTAAGTCTAGCCTGGCCCTTTTACTGGGACTTGTTCAATGTTAGGACTAATATGGCTACAACCAATTTAATAACTCTAAAACAAGCACAACTTCCCATAGACCAGTCCTGCAGTAGTACTGGACTACTGGAATTTTATAAGGGATGGAATCCATCAGAATACCAGGATGTTAAGCACAGTATCCTATTTGATAAAATGCAACACTGAACTATTGTTGGTATTACAATTAAGGCATCAATATGGTGGAATATGGAGCTGAATACTGTTACCCACAGCTCACTGTCTATATGATTACAAGGTCATATCAAGGGATCAGTATTCTCTCGGGGGATTTACCAGCAACGGGTGCCATTGCTTGATCCCCAGGCACTGACTGTGTTTATGAATAATCATTAATGATTATCGACCTTAGATCTTTTCAATGATCCTTAACAGGAAGTGTTCTGCTTTCTCCAGAAAGAATCACCCATAAGCACTGATGCTACCACATTTGGTTTATTCTAATTGACTCTAGTTCCCTTTTACAGAAGTGACTGACTCTAGTTCCCTCTTACAGGAGATTCGCTCTAGTTCCCTCTTACGGAAGTGATTGACTAGTTCCCTCTTACAGAAGTGACTGACTCTAGTTCCCTCTTACAGGAGTGATTGACTCTAGTTCCCTCTTAATGAAGTGATTGACTCTAGTTCCCTCTTACAGGAGTGATTGACTCTAGTTCCTCTTACAGGGTTGATTGACTCTAGTTCCCTCTTACAGGAGTGATTGACTCTAGTTCCCTCCTACAGGAGTGATTGACTCTAGTTTCCTCTTACGGAAGTGATTGACTCTAGTTCCCTCTTACAGGATTGATTGACTCTAGTTCCCTCTTACAGGAGTAATTGACTCTAGTTCCCTCTTACAGGAGAGATTCACCCTAGTTCCCTCTTACAGGATTGATTGACTTTAGTTTCCTTTTACAGGAATGATTGATTCTCTTATAGGAGTGATTAAGTCTAATTCAGTCTTACAGGATTGATTGACTCTAATTTTCATTTACAGGGGTGACTGACACTAGTTCCCTCTTACAGGAGTGATTGACTCAAGCTCGCTCTTATAGGAGTCATTGACTCTATTTCCCTCTTACAGGAGTGATTGACTAGTTCTCGTTTACAGGAGTGAGTAACTCTAATTTGCTCTTACAGGAGTGATTGACTCTTGTTCTCTCTAACAGGAGTCATTGATTCTATTTTGCAATTACAGGAGTTATTGACTCAAGCTCGCTCTTACAGGAGTCATTGACTCAAGCTCGCTCTTACAGGAGTCATTGGCTCTAATTAGCATTACAAAAGGGATTGACTCTAGTTTGCTCCAACTGGAGTCATTGACTCTAATTTGCATTTACAGGAGTGATTGACTCTATTTCCCTCTTTCAGGAGTGATTGACTCTTGTTCGCTCTTACAGGAATGATTGTCTCTAATTTGCATTTACTGGAGTGATTGACTCTAGTTTTCTCTAATAGGAGTGATTGACTCTAGTTCCCTCATCTAGGAGTGATTGACTCTAGTTCCCTCTTACAGGAATGATTGACTCTAGTTCCCTCTTACAGGAGTGATTGAAGCTAGTTCCCTCTTACAGGAGTGATTGACTCTAGTTCCCTCTTACAGGAGTGATTGAAGCTAGTTCCCTCTTACAGGAGTGATTGACTCTAGTTCCCTCTTACAGGAGTGATTGGCTCTAGTTCCCTGTTACAGGAGTGATTGGCTCTAGTTCTCTCTTACATTAGTGATTTTTAACAAAGGATGCTCGGTCTCATTTACAGAGAGTCTTAAATTCACATTAACCTAGTTACCTGCATAGAGTGCCTTTAAAACAGGGTTTGTGAAGGCTGCATGGGTCTTACAAAAGATCCCAAAGCATCCATCTATTTAATATAATGGTCACAACTCATTTATGTGCAACTTCTAATGCCAGCTGATAGGCCTCCCATAAGAGAGAACTTGATTAAAATTTTCCCAGATTTCTAGACCTAAGCAATAGCAGCTCTGGGAAATTTCTCTAAAAAGTGTTATTATGGCTTTTACCCTGAGGACAAATGTTTGCAGGGATCTTGGCACTGGACAGAACAACTGATCACGTTCCAAATAGTTTCATTAAAATCATATAAAATTTCACAACAAATATGCACGTCTTTCATTTTGTGGGCACATTAATAGGAAGGGCACAATTCCCCACACTGGCTTATGTCTGTCATAGGCAACTCTGTATGTATCTTTATATTAGTGAATAGGATGTCAAGCAAGGCCACTGGCCTGGCCTCTTGCGTAGCCCGTATGCCCTTATAAATGTCTCCTTTCTATTGCAAACAAACAGGGAACAAAAGGCTGGGTTCACTGATAAGATTAATAGTGCATTTTTATTCCAATAAATCAGATGAAATGCGGTCTATTTATTTTCGTAATATCTGTGTTTAGACGTTGAATAGATGTGGTAGAATGATTGAGGGGTAAACAATAAATTCTTTGATACACTGATTTTAGTTCAGTTGTGGAATTTTTTTATGATTTAAAGACTGATGGTAAAGTTTGTCAGTTTAATGAATAATTGGAGGAAACATATTAAAAACACATGCAGCAAATCTGAGTCAGACTAAATGTAGGTTAAAGGAGATGCAAGTCTGAGTCAGACTAAACGTAGGTTAAAGGAGATGCAAGTCTGAGTCAGATTAAACGCAGGTTAAAGGAGATGCAAGTCTGAGTCAGACTAAACGTAGGTTAAAGGAGATGCAAGTCTGAGTCAGATTAAACGCAGGTTAAAGGAGATGCAAGTCTGAGTCAGACTAAACGCAGGTTAAAGGAGATGCAAGTCTGAGTCAGACTAAACGCAGGTTAAAAGGAGATGCAAGTCTGAGTCAGACTAAACGCAGGTTAAAGGAGATGCAAGTCTGAGTCAGATTAAACGCAGGTTAAAGGAGATGCAAGTCTGAGTCAGACTAAACGCAGGTTAAAGGAGATGCAAGTCTGAGTCAGACTAAACGCAGGTTAAAGGAGATGCAAGTCTGAGTCAGACTAAACATAGGTTAAAGGAGATGCAAGTCTGAGTCAGACTAAACGTAGGTTAAAGGAGATGCAAGTCTGAGTCAGATTAAACGCAGGTTAAAGGAGATGCAAGTCTGAGTCAGACTAAACGTAGGTTAAAGGAGATGCAAGTCTGAGTCAGATTAAACGCAGGTTAAAGGAAATGCAAGTCTGAGTCAGACTAAAAGCAGATTAAAGGAGATGCAAGTCTGAGTCAGATTAAACGCAGGTTAAAGGAGATGCAAGTCTGAGTCAGGACTAAACGTAAGGTTAAAGGAGATGCAAGTCTGAGTCAGATTAAATGCAGGTTAAAGGAAATGCAAGTCTGAGTCAGACTAAACTCCGTTAAAGGAGATGCAAGTCTGAGTCAGACTAAACGCAGGTTAAAAGGAGATGTACAGTATATGTAAGGCAGAGTCAGTACCCTACAACATGCAGAGAACCATTAAAAAAAAGTGGAGGTCGGTCCTTTACAATTGGGATATATGTTGGGTTACCCCAGTCTGTTACATTTCTGCTGTGGCTTAGCTTGATCTTGAGATCTGTTACAGTGACCAGTCAAGTTTGAAGTTGTTCCAATGGATAGACTGAGTACATGTTACCTGAGCAATGACTTCTCCTCCATAACAATATAATTAAGGTAGCCATACACATGGCTGATAATGGAATGTTGTGAATGTGAAGAATGGATAGGTTGCGAAGCCGACATTGACATCTGTTGGGCCAAACAGGAAATTTCCACCAGATAGTTTCTAGCTCATTATACCACAGTAGCGAATGCCACAACATTGTACATTATATGGCCACGTATGACTGCCCTAATTTAGGAATGTGCAGCCAGTAGCTTTCCAGAAACTCCCAGCATACCCCTAAAACAGCAGAGTGCTGGGAATTTTCAAACTATTTAGAAGAGCATTCACATCCCTGATTTAATGGTCAGGACTGTTACCTTACAGCACTGGTCCGTGGGTCCAAATCTGCAATAAGCAGAGTCTGTTTGACATTTGTATGTGTTTGATCTGATTTCTTCCCATAATCCAAATGAAAAGTATGTTCAGTTGGTTAACATCCTCAGTAAATCATCCTTAATGAGTGTGTGTTTGTGGAAGGGTAATTAGATTGTGAACTCTATTGGACCAGCCAGATGTGGATAGAGAAACTCATGTAACATGATGACAACTGTTAAATAAAAAAAAATAGCTAAATGAAGCATCTATAAAGGTGCCAATACATTAGGAACTTACATTCCGACATTCCTGTGACTTCCGAAAAACTGCCTGGCTTGAATGTTTTAGTGATTGCAAAATGAATGGGCCCATATGGAATGTTGGGGGAATGTCAGAAGGTAAGAAATGCTTGGCAGAAAATTTAAGGTTAAATGTCAAATCTATGTAATGTCTTTACAGTGTATGGCCAGCATTAACTAAGCCTCCTTTCAATGTCCCCCCTAATTTTAAATCAACTATGTACACAGATATAAATGATCTGTGCACATACAAAATTAAATTGTGTGTGCGCTACATACCACAGTGCTTATATTTCAGCAGGATTTTGTGTGCACACTTCTGTATGCGCAGGCCTGCCGAGTTGTGAGTGCATACACAAGCACACTGCTTCCTTCTACAATACCTCCTTTGTATGTATGTATGTATGTATGTATGTATGTATGTATATGTTTATTTATATAGCGCCACTTGGGGACGCAGAGCTGTACAGTACTAAAATACAATAAAGTCATACAAGGGGGATAAATACATAGATAGTTCAGTACATAAATATATAAATAGAAGTGCTAGAGCTTTGCCACAAGAGGTAATGAGGTCCCTGCCCCGTAGAGCTTACAATAGATGCACATTAACTTGTGAACAGTGATCAATTTAACTCAATTGAGCACACACAATCATTTCAACAGCATAGGTATAGAGCAAACGGTTGACTTGAACTGGCCATTCACATGTAACTTTGGTCGCAAATTCACAGTAAGATGTTCCTAAAGCCAAAGCTTTTTCCCAATGTTCACTTTACAAGCTTGCACATGTTCAGAAAAGGCTGCAGCCCATATGAATAGGAAGAAATCAGAAGGGGGTGGGGGAGAAAGCTAAGTCTACAATTTCTTTTGGGGTGAGGGACATGCCCTTTAAATCTATTAAAAGTTCATTTTTTTGGGTTCCTGGCTTTTACCAACACAGAGAAAAAGATAAGTAATCCACATTCCAGGGCCCCAAGTGATTTCCTATTTTATTATTATAAACCAGCTAGGTTGCTTGTGGTTGTTCTTCCATGCAGGGGAAAGTCTGCCTGCACTCCTACCATCACCTCTCATACCTTCATTGAACTATCCTTATCATATTAAGCTTCCCCTATTAGGGCTGGTTGGGCAATTTATGATTCCTTTAAACAAATGTAATTTAAGACATGATCAAGAATGAATAAAACAAGCACACAACCCAAAATGTGGTTTAAATTAGGTTTGTTTAAATAAGACACTAAGATAAACTATTTGGTATTATCTAACGGACATCAATTGTTCTGAAGAAACTATTAACATTAATAAACACGTTTGACTAGTCATTTTGTTTAGGCCTAGTTGTCATCATTCCCTCCAGTGTTATGAAATAATACGGATATAATTATTGTATTGATGCATCATTGCTGTCAGCTTTACTCCGGTGCCTTAAAACACATGATCCCGTGACCAGAATTTATTGGAATCTTTGTAACCCAAACCACACCCACCTACAAACACCGTGGAAGATGGACGGGCAGCCATTATACTCATACACACGTGGACACAAATAACATGGGAGAAGAGAATTAGAATCAGTCTTGAAAACTGCATGTTAATAATAATGACAAAACTATTCACTGCGAGATGATGTACTCAATCGTAATCGCAATAGATTATAGTTTTTCCGAAATATTAGGAAACAATCTGAACTGATGTGGTAGTATTACAGAATCGGAATGTCTACTAGGTGCATACTCCCTGTGTAAAGTATAGGTATAACACTCAGAAATGCCTGAAAATTTCCTTCGCTTGAGGTTATCTCCCTTTAATATATAGGGAGTCAGCCACGGCTGAGGGAAATCTGCAGTCCTGAGCATTCTCCCTATACTTTACACTGGGAGTACGCTCAGGAGCCAGCTTGAGAGCATTGTCTAATGTCAGCTTGTTTGTTTGCCCTTGCAATCTGCCCCTCACAAAGCTGTCAAGACTCCTCAGTACATGAAGGGCCTCATTTACCCAGAGTTGCAAATTGCTCCAGGCAAATGTGGCTTTAATACTGGATTTGCACCTGGTGGTAAATCCCAAAAGGGATTTTACTCTAGCGCCACTTTAAGGGCCTGATTTACCCACGTGTGCTGTGCTAAAAATAGGGGTTAAACTCGTGCTAACCAATATTGAATAGGTTAGGGCAAGTTTAACTCCATAATTGCACTGGCTGCACCAGTTTCACAAAAGACTCCTAAACAACCGGCACAATGTATATAATAAAGGATTTGCACCACTTTTAACTCCACAATTTAAGACCAGCTAATGGCTGGTCTTAAAGTGGCGCTGAGGTAAAATCCCTTTTGTGATTTACCACAAGGTGCAAATCCAGTATTAAATACCGAAAGCCATATTTGCCCGGAGCAATTTGCACCTCTGGGTAAATGAGGCCCTAAGACCAGCCATTAGCTGGTCTTAAATTGTGGAGTTAAAAGTAGTGCAAATCCTTTATTAAATACATTGCGCCAGTTGCACGGGTGTCTTTTGTGAAACCGGTGCAGCCAGTGCAATTATGGAGTTAAACTTGTGGTAACCTATTCAATATTGGTTAGCGCAAGTTTAATCCCTATTTTTAGCACAGTATGTCTGGGTAAATCAGACCCGAAGAGTTTAAAAGGAATGAACCATTTATCTGGATTTAAGGGCCTTGCACCTTGTGGTAAATCCCAAAAGGAATTTTACCCCACCACCACTGTAAAGGACAACAATATAAAAAAAAATATAACATCATGCCCATTACATGTCCACACTTCCAGCAGTTGAAATCACTTACATTTACAGCCATGCTGCCTTTCCTTAGATATCACACAGTAAAAATGAGTGCTAAAAGCCAGCCCCCAAGATGGCCCAGGGCCATGATTAACATATCACTTGTCATTGGCTGTTGGTAATGTCTGTTACAACATCTCTCCTCCTCCTCCTCTGTCAGTCAAACAAACTTGAAATGTTCTGTCGTTAGGATACAGTCTACATAATCAAGCTGATCAAGGGTGGGGGGAGGAGTGTTTTCATGCATGCTAGCTTTGAGTGACAGTTAGAGGCAGACAGAATCGTTACGCCCCCTTCACAGCATGGCTAATTGAAGGCTAATTAAAGGAAGAGAGAGGCTCGAATTCAGGGGAAAAAAGAATAGGGAGCAATTAAAAATAAAAAGCAATTAAAAATAAAAATGCATTGAAGCAATACAGTTATCCTTTTAGACCAGCCATTAGCTGGTCTTAAATTTTGGAGTTAAATGTGGTGCAAATCCTTTATTAAATACATTGCACTGGTTGCACAGGAGTCTTTTGTGAAGCCGGTGCAGTCAGTGCAATTATGGAGTTAAACATGCGCTAACCTATTCAATATAGGTTAGCACAAATTTTAACCCCTATTTTTAGCACAGCATATGTGGGTAAATCAGGCCCAAAATGGGCAAATCCAGTGCTGTGTTGTAATGACCCATACAAGTTTAATACGTGGGAGCTCAATGCTATTTCTGTACTGGTCTCTCTGGGACTATTATGTACACAAGCCTATCCAGGGTCATGTTTACATAGACAGATTAATCACAAGGAAAATGGACGTTATGAAAATATAAGGAGTAATATGGACAAGCACAAAGGCCGATTTCAGGAAGAAGTGCCCTTGTGGCCCTGACAAGGGCCCTTTGGGGCTTAAGGGTCCCACAGCTCGAACCAGGACCCCCCTCCCTGGCACTTATAAGTGCCTTTGCGGCCCTTGCAATGGCCCTTGCCATCCTGACAAGGGCCCTTTGGGGCTTAAGGGTTCCCGCAGCTTGTCCGATCAAGACACCGGTAACATCGGCCTCGTTGATGCCACCGGCGTCAGAGGTACCCCTGGTGGCCGCAGGGGTACTTCTCGGGGTCGGAGGCCTCAGCGGAGCTGGTGTCACCGAATGGAAGACAGAAGACGCCGCCACAAGGGCTCTTTTAAGAGCTGCCGGGGGTCGCAGTGCCGCAAGGGCCCTTACAAGGGCCGGGGAGGGGGATCCCGGTTCGAGCTGCGGGACCCCTTAAGCCCCAAAGGTCCTTGTAAGGACCCAGGAGGGGGTCCCGGTTTCAAGCTGAGGGACCCCTGAATGTCCGGCTGCTGGATTGTCGGCCGTTCAGCAATCTGCGAGCGGCTGTTTATGGGAATCTCTGGCCGTTCTGGGATTTTCGGAACTGCCATTCGAGGCCTGCCGAATGTTTGAGGATTTTCGAAAATAGTCCCGTGAGACTGGAAAATCGAACTAGTTCAAACCCGAACTAGTTTGAATAGTTCGAGTTCGTCCAGACTCATAAAGTTCGTCTCAAACTCAGGTTCGAGTTCTAGTCCATTCTTATCCCTTAAGTTAATGAAATACACTAAACTCTGATATCATTGTGGGTGCTGCTTCTATTCTTCTCAGTCTCCAAGATCATTCTATTTGGTAAGCTCTGGCCAAGTCTTTGTTTGGCACCACCTATGGCACTTGAAATCTTATGATGCCACCAGCTGGCCATGAGAAGAAAAGTATATTATAGAGATTTATTTTTTTTTAAAGGTAGTTATTTGATTTTTTTGGGGGGGAGGGGTGCTGCTGGTAATAATTCATAAAATAGCATCTATCCCTACAAAATTTCTTGACAATTAAATTATTCAGGAAGCCTAGCGTATAGCTTTATAGTTTTAGAACATTAAAAGTAAATTAACTTCTATAACTGGAAAAAAAAATGGGTAAAAATAACCTCAAAGATCGATGTCAACCCAGATCAAAAGTTGACACCTACCCGCTTGTCAATGGCAACCTGTTAAACTGGGTACAAACCATGGGATTTCCTAATTCATTCACCACTAGCCATTGGAAATATAAACAAAGACGGGCTGCAGCGATCCTATGAAGGGGTCTCACACGGAGGTAGTGGGTAAAAAACTTTCTTATATCTATACAGATATATATATATCCACTAGCCATTGGGCAGTTGGAATGAAGCACTGTTAGTCGTGGCAAAACTAGCCATGGTTTTCCAGCGCATCTGATCACCTGAAAAACAATTCCAATATTTCGGGGCGATTGACCGATACACTGAAATGTCTGTCAGTTGGCTTGAAATATTGGATGGTGTGTACCCAGCCTTAAGGGCACAAAGAAATGTGTTCTTATACACAGAGACCGATTATTGATTGGCTGTGCAAGCTTCTAATAAAGGGGTGGGTTGTCTGCACCTATACACTACTAATTGTTCTTTGAGGAGAAAGCAAAGTGGGGGCAGAAAGCTGTTACTTTTTATACAGTACCTTTAAAACACTAGGAGAATCGATGGCTGGCAGACTCTTAAAAGTTTTTTTTGGCTTTGTAAACGTTGTGGTATGTGTATATACACATCAAATCCAACACTTAAAAATATGGGAAATGTGATTTGACACAAACTGTTATTTTAAGCTCTCTAAGAAAGCTCAAGATCTAGAGGGGTGTTTTGATTTTCTCTTTCCTTTCAATATAATTCGTTTTGATTGTAAAAAACCCGAATAAGGAGCCCAACACCCCTAAATGTTACAGACGCTTCCTTTTTACTGGCCAGTTGGAAAAGGTTGAAGAGAGAAAACTCCAGGGTCTACATGTGTTCTAATGTTAAATGTGCAGTATCCTAAATAAACAATTGGGAAGTAAGTAAAGCATATTTCATCTGTTTAAGTTATTTTCTCCTCAAATTACAAAGCGATATTTTAAAACAGGAATGTTTTGCTTTATCTACAATAACAGTCCCAGATTTCCAAAGGCCTTAACTTTACTCTAACAAATTGGATGAAAGTCCCAGTTTACTGTCTTGACTTCTCTACCTCGATATTGCAATCCAACACATTCCCCTACGGCCAAGATCTTTAGATTTAAAGACTTCGTATTGTTTTTCTACTTCCACCCGTTTTAATAGTTGCCAGTAATGACCTAATAACTGTACTGGTGGGATTTGATACATATGGTCATTTACAGTAGAATAGCAATAGCCAATATGGGAACCAGTAGCACCTTTCAACCTACAACTGTTGATATACGCTGAGTATCTCATGTCAGATTTATACTGTAAGTATAGTAAATACTCCCAAGTATTTTGAATATCTGGAGCCTTATAGAGGATTTTTGGGGTAATTCCATTGTGGGTATCCCACAATCCCAACTTCTCCTAAACACAATTCCCATCTTAAACATTTTTAAATTGCTAGAAAGCTTTTAGTATGTGTAAAAAGGGAAAGTAGCATTGCGCCTCTCCATAAATAGCTCTGTATGTGGTTAATAAATCGGACCCATCGACTAGGACTCACATTTCATTAAGTCATTTTTGCAATATTTTTATGTGCACTGGGAAGTGACATCTGATTCCAGTCAGTAAGTCTGACCGTCCCTGTGGGTACATGAGCAGTTAGATACAATGTTAACCTTTTGTGTATAAGGTACTACACAGGGTGCGCTTGTTTGTGATGTGTTGTGTGTCTGTGTTATATCAAACTCTGCACTGCAAAGACAGAATATGGCTGGGAAACTGTACAGAATAAAGACACAAGATTTGTTCTTGGATAAACAGCAAGTTTAACTTATTTCATATGGATATAAAATACAACATTGACTCTTAAAAGGGCATGTCCAGTCCCAGTACACAAATTTATAATTAAGTACAAAAGCTAGCAGGTAAATATTGATTTGTGTTCCACCTAGACACCTGCCTAGGCCACAATAAACATCATGGAGCCCAGATTTACTGTTACAGCTTATAAAATAGTTTATAGAACAAGGGGCCCCAAATGCCAAGAAATAAAGGGCAGCGTAGAAGGGTGGTGGGATTTTAAGGTTAAAAAAAGGATCTTGTAGAAAATCAGTTGCTTATTAAGAAGCCACAAGACCTTGGGGTATTGAAGATGATGGTTGTGCTCTCGGAGGTAGAAAACAACTCCCGGTAAACCAAGATTTCAGATGGACTGAAGAAGAAAAATAAAATGATGGTCTAGTTAGTTGGTTAATATAATAATAAAGAGGGGGAAAGGATTAAGTGAGCAATGTAGCAGTAATCTAAAAACAGAGCACAGCTATATTAATATTCTGGAAATGGCAAGTTTAGTAGTTGTTGTTTCACGCCATTTAGCTTAAGGTGCTGTGATAACTTCATAGGTTCAATAATCTGCTAAAAACTACAATAAGGCAAGTGCTGTAACTTAACAGTTTATTCACCTTGCAGGCCCACTGCCTGCATCTTACTGTATCTTAGCTGGAACAGGGAAGACAGGGGGTGGGACAGGAAATAACTATGGATTTACGTAATGGCAAAAGAGAAGAATGCCCATAAGCAAAATGTCTGTATAAGCAACATTAACTACATTTTCTCCCCTTTTAGATAACAAGTAGAACCCCCAAGATAACATACAACAATAACATGAAAAGTATTATATAGTTCAGGGAACTTGTAAAAAAGTTCATCATGAAAGCAATATCAGAATAATATTATAAATCTAGTCTCTCAGGAGGCTTGCGTATGCGCATTGGGTACCTCCGTTCAGTTATAGGAACAGAGGGACTGTTCGGATTGGATGAAGTGGTTGCAGTTGGTAAGTCCTGTGGGGGGTCTTTGGGTACATGGATGTCAACAGAAGAATAGGAAGGAGGTAAAGGAGTTAAACTCCTATCTGGTACAAGATGATCTATGTGAACATGCTGTATTTATGGCAAATTGTTCCTGGATACCATAGGCACCCAGGGCGGCGAAACTCTCGGATCAACACTATATCTCCTCTTTCAAATTTTCTGGTTCTGTGCCAGGAATGAGCATGGGCTCTTACTTGTTGCTTTTGATGTTTTACCACTGTATCTGCCAAAGAGGAAAACTGATTGCTTCATTCAAGCTTTCTTAAAAGTCTGCATGGCTTGTTCTGCAGCACCATTTGAAGCAGGGTGATAGGGTGAGGTCAATGTATGCTTCATGCCATTTTGTTTAAAAAAAATACTGGAATTCCTGAGATGTGAGATTGTCAGAAACAATTTCTTTGGGAAGTCCATAGGATGAAAACAATATTCGCAACAGAATACTAGTTTTCTCACTGGTACTTATTTGTGTGGGTAGCACTTCCAACCACTTGGAATAGCTGTCTATTACCACTGCTTGTTTATTTCTGCATAATCCACATGAATTCTCTCCCATGGGGATGTGGACCAAGCCCAAGGGTGAAGAGGTGCTATAGTGGGCTGATTCTGTACACATGCACAAGCAGCACACTGATTTACAAAAACCTCGATATTCTGATCAAGGCCTGGCCACCATAGGTATCCACAAGCTCGCTCCATCATCCTGTTTACCCCTGGATGGCCCTCATGAAGTTCATGCAATAGCCTCTGCTGGTATTTTGGGGGTATGATCACTCTCATCCCTAACAGTAAACATCCTTGTTCAATGGAAACCTCATCTCTCTTTTGAAAATAGGGGGTGAGCAGCTTTTCAGAAATGTAGTTGGGCCAACCTTTTGCAGTATAGTCATAAACTCTAGCCAAAAGAGGATTATGACTTGTTGCAGCAGCTATGTCCTTGCAGGAAACAAGCAATTCCTCAAGAAAGGAAACTTGAAAAATGGTACCTTCATCATGCACATCTTTTGTAATTGGGCATGGAAGCTGAGATAAAGCACCTGCATTTCCATGGTCCTGAGCACGCCGATACACAATATCATAGTCATAAGCTAATAGAAGTAGCACCCAATGTTGCATCCGTATTGCTGCCAGTGGTGGAACGGCAGATTTTGGGCCAAGAATTGCCAGGAGTGGCTTGTGATCAGTGACCAAAGAAAACTTCCTTCCATATAGATATTTATAAAAATTTTACTCCAAAAATGAGTGCCTCTCTCTCAATTTGAGCATAGTTACGCTCTGTTTGCATTAGAGTTCTAGAAGCAAATGCAATTGGATGTTCTTCTTCATCTGGTAGTACATGTGAGATGACTTCTCACATGCTAATCACTAATAATGTGCTAACCACTTGCTGTGAAGTAGTCTTTCCTTTGCCTCCTGAAATGCTTTCTCGCACTCTGTGGTCCATTTCCATTTGGCATTTTTCTGTAAAAGCTCATGTAAGGGTTGCAGCAATGTAGAAAGATTTGGCAGAAACCGTCCATAGTAAAAAAGAATGCAATCCAGAAATATTTGTAGGTGAGGGTACATTTACAATGGCTGTTACTTTGCTTTCTGTTGGATGAAGACCTTGTGTGTCTATACGATACCCCAAATACTCTACAGATTCTTAGAGGAAGTGGCATTTGGACAGTTTTACTCACACCCCTGAGGATTTTAATTTATGTAGAACCTGGTCTAAAGTGTTCATCAACAGTAGAACCTGTAATCAGGATATCAACAAGAAAGCATACAACATGATCAGTTCCTTAAAGAATATGATCCATAGCATGCAGAAAAATTACTGGAGCTGTTGAAACTGTAACAAGCCTTTGTGTGTGTTTGTGGTAAGATACGGCTTTGAATCAGAGTCTAGTTCAAGATGTTGATAAGCATTTGACAAATCGATATTACTGAACAACTTCAGTCACTGACCGTGACTTTGTAGTCTCCACAAATTCTAATTGTTTTGTCCCTTTTGGGGACCACTACAAGTTCTTCTTCCAAAGCTTCCCTCAGAGCATAAAGCAAAGGACGTGGCTTATGAAATGTTGCTTTGGCATCTGAATTTATTTTTATTGTTGCTTTCAGACCTTTTATAGTGCCAAAACCTTCTTTGAAAAGTGGCTTGTGGTTGTTTAAGACATTTTTCAAATTTTTGTGATAAGTAGCTGGTGTATATTTGATAGCAAAATTCTTAGCCCAGTTTAGCTTTATATGCTTCAACCAATTGCGTCCCAAAAGTGTGGGCCTGTTGCCCTTTACTACGACTAATGGTAATGTAAATGCCTGTCCTTCAAAGGTAACTGGAGCTAAAATTTCTCCAAGCACAGGAATGTTCTCCCCGTGTACGAAGTAAGTTGTAATTCTCTTTCAATTCATATTTATTTAAACAGTCCATGCACACAGTCTCTGATATTAGTGATATTGATGCACCTGTATCAAGTAACATTTTAACTGGATGTCCATTTATTTCCAGCTGTATATGTATATCATCAGTAGAGATGGGATCCGGGTTCAACACAAACCCGGATCCGACACGGAACCCCTTGCTTCCGAAATCAAAAAGATCCGGACGGTTCCTCCGGATTTCGGGACTTCAGAAGGTATTTTCGATAATTATTGAAGTAGTTAATTTATGAACATCTGAATGTAAATAACTGTTTTGCGCTTTAAATTTTTCCGAGTTGAGTCTGGTTAACTCCATAGATAATGTAATATGTGTGATATGACCTGAATGTAAAATCTTTCTCACTTAGCAGTTTATGGATATAGAATTCATCATGCAGGCCACATACAACCTTATCTCGCAAGGCCTGATCTAGAAATGTCCCAAATGCACAGGAGGAAGATAATCGCTTTAAATCCAGAATATAATCTGCCAGAGTTTCTGCAATTCTCTCATATGTGAACTCAGTGACTCTGACAGGAGCTGTAAGAGTTTTAAGGAGGCTGTAGGTTTTGGTTGGTAGAGTGGCCAGTGATATATCTGCTTTCTTTTCCTAACATCATTTGCAGACAGACATCTCTCAAATCTTTCCAAATAAACATCAAATTCCTCAGCAGATTCAGTAAACTCTGGGACCTTCCCGATGGCCGACATTGTAGTAGATTCCTCACTGTGCAGACAGACCCATCCAGCCTTGGACACAGAATCCAGCAATGTGCTCTGAACTGTACAGAAACAGTTGATCAGAAATCCAAAATCCTCATCGCCATTGTGATAACTTCGTAGGTTCAATAATCTGCTAGAAACCACAATAAGGCAAGTGCTGTAGCTTAACAGTTTACTCACCTTGCAGGCCCACTGCCTGCATCTTACTGTCTCTTAGCTGGAACAGGGAAGACGGGGTGGGACAGGAAATAAGTATGTATTTAAAGGGCATCTATACCGAAAAATAGGTTATATTACATTGACCATAACTGGAAACTATAATTCTTCCCAACCACCACTGTATCATTTTTTTGTTGATCTGCCCCCTATTTCTTTAGATATCCAATCTAAAACTTCTTATATTTCATCTGTCAATCAAGTTCCTTGCTCTCAAAAACTATTCTTCTGTGAGTAGTTTCACTGTAGCTGGAATGGTGAGAATTTTGACAGTTGGAATGCTGTATGCAAGCTTGACAGTTGATATGTGGGAAAAGAGTCAGGTCAGATGGAAGTGGGAGTGGTTAAAAGAGGGAGGGGTGATACTGCAAAATGTGTGCTGGATTAAAGGCATGCAGTAACACATGCAAATCAGAGTAAGTGCTAATTACATGTATTCAATTATAGATTAGGATGAGGCAAAGTGGTTTGTAAAGTAGTTAAAACATCATGGGAACGAGTGCAGGTAAGTTGTAATACGGAATCATATTCATTCTCTCCCTTGGTATCTTATTTAGAAACTTGCTTTCCAGGACTTTATATCTTACCACTAACTTTTCCAAAATCCTGACTTTGATGCTTGTTTAGTCACATCTACCTGCACTTTATTACAGGGGGCCCAGAGGCATTGTAATAGCAAGTAATGCACTTTGTATTACTTGCATTACCCTTGTATGTAACATGTTTGTATTTTAATGCAACTGTAAAGCACCACGGAAGATGTTGGCGCTATATAAATCCACAATAATAATAATAACAATAATAATAATAATATCATGACAGTTTGCTATACAAGTACCAATATCATGCCAGTTTGCTGTGCAAGTACAGATATTCTGCCAGTTTGCTGTACAAGTACCAATATCATACCAGTTTGCTGTACAAGTATCAATATCATGCCAGTGTGCTGTACAAGTTCCAATATCATGCCAGTTTCCTGTGCAAGTATCAATATCATGCCAGTTTCCTGTACAAGTACAGATATCATGCCAGTTTGCTGTACAAGTACCAATATCATGCCAGTTTCCTGTACAAGTACAGATATCATGCCAGTTTCCTTCCTGTTACATACAGATATCATGCCAGTTTGCTGTACAAGTACCAATATCATGCCAGTTTGCTGTACAAGTACAGATATCATGCCAGTTTGCTGTACAAGTACCAATATCATGCCAGTTTGCTGTGCAAGTACCAATCCATGGTCAGTTTCTTCTTTGTGCACGTATCAATATCATGGCAGTTTGCTGTACAAGTACCAATATCATGGCAGTTTGCTGTGCAAGTACAGATATCATGCCAGTTTGCTGTACAAGTAACCATTCCATAGCCGTTTGCTTGTACAAGGTACAGATATCATGCCAGTTTGCTGTGCAAGTACCAATATCATGTCAGTTTGCTGTGCAAGTACCAATATCATGCCAGTTTGCTGTGCAAGTACCAATATCATGTCAGTTTCTTGTGCAAGTATCAATATCATGGCAGTTTGCTGTACAAGTACCAATATCATGCCAGTTTGCTGTGCAAGTACCAATATCATGGCAGTTTACTGTGCAAGTACCAATATCATGGCAGTTTTCTGAACCAGCGCCATTCACATATAATTTTCCCAGTTCCCAGTTTGCTGTACCCTTGTCTTTGATTTGCCCATTACTGCACCTGTACAGTGTAAACTTTAACTAGAGTCTGTCTATATTGGCCATAACATCACCATAACGACCTTGACAGACAGCTGCAACTCAGAAGTGCGGCAGAGAACATTGAGGAACCGGAGAACATCAAGGTAAGCTATCTGGACTCAGGAGATTCAGGGAGAAAGTTAAGCATTGCGAAAACTGCATTGGGGGTGGTTAAGGGTTACCAAAATTGAACGCCACATTCGAGGGTTATTGCCTAATTCGAGGGTTAGGGATCGCTAAAGTCAAGGTTTATCAGCAAATTCGAGGGTTACCAAAATCGAATGCCACATTTGAGGGTTATTGCCTAATTTGAGGGTTACCGAACGCCACATTTGAGTGTTATGGAGGGTTAACAAAATCGAAATTGGCACATTAGAGGGTTATTGTCTAATTCGAGGTTTCCCTCGAACGCCGCATTCGAGGGTTAGGAAGCGCTAAAGTCGGGTTACTGAAATTAATGCCAAATTCAAAGGTTATTGCCTAATTTGAGGGTTACTGAACGCCGGATTCTAGGGTTATGTTCAACCAGCTCCTCTTCCATCTCCAATCCACCATTGTAGTAGAAGCAAGTTCAACTCCCCCCCCCCATTATTCTCTCTGTAAAGTGAGCTCCATACACTCCAAGTGACCTGCTTTGCGCTAATAATGGTTTTATTTTTGTAATGACATAACTCGTTATTCTGTTAAACTGAAGTTTATATTGTTAACGTGGACACCTTGTTATGTGTGTCTCTTGGCTGCACAAACCCTCCAAGGATGTGCTATTCCCATGGACTGGGCCTATGGCACCACCTCCCCATGTTTGTTTGGGACTGTTTAATGATTATGCATCTGGCAAATCTTACTATATTATTTGACTTTCACTAAACATGTTTAAAAACCTTTTTGGAAACTGTAAAAAAAGCACATTTTCTCCAGATTACCCTGATGCATCACTTGGGACAGACGTTCCATCTGTGTTCTAAAACCTCTAAAACCATGAGGAGCTGTACAATAAGCTACTTTGTCAAGTTGAAAAAGATTGCAATTCCCCAGCAATGGAAGTCTATACTGTGCCATCCCCCTCGCCCATAATCAGCAATGTCAGGAGGGGCAGAACCAGAGGCATTTTGTACTATTGCCCCTTGACGCACGACTATACATCTACTTTAATAGATCTACAGTACCACTAATATACCAATATAATATACAAATGTAATATGTAGGATATAACATAGAGGATGAATGAAGAAGATTATCAGAATATCCTGCTCTTTAAATTTTATAATCTGGTGTGTAAACACTAACACGACAAACCCTGGTTTCTTTATAATCCTGTATTGTTATTATGGTTGGATCTGTTTACATCATGGAACACATGGTACAGCAGACACAAATAGATGTAAGTAAGTTACCACTGTTAGTTTAGCTGTAAATCTCTCTGACTTTTCGAACTATCACTCTCCCATAGACTTGAATGGGTTCGAATTCAAACTTTCGAAAGTTCGGAAACAGACTGAACTTTATATAGTTCTGCCATCTCTACTGGTTAATAATGGACCAATCATGTTTATTTCTTCTGTTTTTCAGTGCTCTGCAGAACACTTCTGAAAGGGATTTTGTATTCTGCAAAATGATTGGAGGAGGAGTGTTCGGAAAGGTAAGTTATTCAGTCAGTAATTATAATATATAATTATTTGATCCTTAATGTGAACTTGTTCATAGGAAGTCATGAAATGCTCTGTTTTTTCCAGGTTTTCCTCACAGAGCTTAAATGAACAGGACACATCACTGTCAAAATCTTCAAAAGGGAAAACCTTAAGGATAGATCAATAAACAATTTGTAAGTTGTAATAGAATTCTATTGGTCAAAGTATTTTAGATATATAGAATTCTTTTAGACGATGGGGCTCATTTACCCAGAGCTGCTATAGCTCTGCTAAATGCTTCTTCTGCTATTCAATATCGTGTTTGCGAATGTGGGTAAATCCCGGTAAGGGTGTTAAAACCCACTGCGGATTTTAACGCCAGCTATCTGCTGGCGTTAAAATCCTGCGCAAAAATGAACACAAGTGCGATATTAAATTGCGAGCTTTGGATGCGTAACCCGCACATCCGATGCTAATATGGAGCTAAAAGTCGCGCTAACCGCCCAGCGAGTCTGGGTAAATGAGGCCCAATGTATTTTGGGCCAATGAGAGCTTTCCAGGGTGGTATGCTAATTTCTACCTGAAGATTGCATTAATTAATAATAATTTTAATAATTAGGGTAATAATTTATTCTAAGGCATCTCCTGCTTTATAAGTTCCATGCTTTGGGATGGAGAAGAAAATTCTTGAGTTCAGCCAGAGGGAGAAGTACCACTAATATACCAATATAATATACAAATGTAATATGTAGGATATAACATAGAGGATGAATGAAGAAGATTATCAGAATATCCTGCTCTTTAAATTTTATAATCTGGTGTGTAAACACTAACACGACAAACCCTGGTTTCTTTATAATCCTGTATTGTTATTATGGTTGGATCTGTTTACATCATGGAACACATGGTACAGCAGACACAAATAGATGTAAAAATAGATCACTAGCATGAGGTATTCGTTTGGACTGAGCTGATGTTATACCATGCAAACAGATAGTGTGTTAAACAAAACTAGGAATACATTTTGACCATGTGTTGCATGATTCCTTGAAGAGCGGCTATCTCTGGCAAGTTCAAAAATCAGTGGCAATACTAGCAACACGTGCAGAAATCATGACCGTAATGCAGCATGTTTCATGTGTGTTTCCGTGCGTTTGTGCTGTGATTCTGCACATATTCAGTTATCAGAGCGCATGCGATCTGGACCAAAAATGGTTATTGCAACATAACAGATAAGAGATTGGAGCGTCTGCCTGCTACATTAGCATGCACTGGCATGTGATTCTAATGCCTGATTGGATTGAGATCAGCTCACTGGACAAATACAGGAGAGGAATCAATGTTTGATTCATAAACAAAAAGCTACTCTGTAAAAGATGTTTTACTCTGTATATTTCCTTAAGCTAGGTACACAGTATGCAATATTTCCGAACTCGAACTATTCCAACTAGTTTTTTGGACTCGCGGCTGTATTTTTGATAATTATCGAAAATTTGATAATTATAGAAATTACGGGCCATTCGCTAACCCTCGAATGTACCATTCGCTAAGCTAAGGAAGGATCGTTTGTTCGTTCGCTAATCCTCGAATGTATCTTTCGCCGCAACCCATGAAGGATCATTTGTCATTTTCGCAAGCCTTCGAATGTACCGTTCCCTAACCCAGGAAGGATTCTTTGTTCGTTCGTAATCCTCGAATGTACCATTCACTAAGCCTAGGAAGGATCGTTGTTCGTTCGCTAATCCTCGAATGTATCTTTCGCAAACCCATGAAGGATGATTTGTTAATTTTCGCAAGCCTTCGAATGTACCGTTCCCTAACCCAGGAAGGATTCTTTGTTCGTTCGATAATCCTCGAATGTACCATCGCTAAGCCTAGGAAGGATTGTTTGTTCTTCGCTAATCCTCAAATGTATGTTCGCTAAGCCTAGGAAGGATCGTTTGTTCATTCGCTAATCCTCGAAGGTATCGTTCGCTAACCCATGAAAGATCGTTTGTTCATTTTCGTAAACCTTCAAATGGTTCCTAACTCAGGAAGGATCTTTTTGTTGGTTCGATAATCCTCGAAATACCGTTCACTAACCCTAGGAAGGATCGTTCGTTCGTTCGTTTTTGCAAGCCTTCAATGGTTCACTAACCCTAAATATAAAACCATATAATAACCTAGTAATATAATAACCATATAATAACCTAGTCCTATAATAACCATATAATAACCTAGTCATATAATAACCATATAATAACCTAGTCCTATAATAACCATATAATAACCTAGTCATATAATAACCATAAAAAATGAATAATAATCGGAATATAATAACCATATAATAACCTAGTAATATATAAACTATATAAAACCAATAAAACCTAGTCATATAATAACCATATAATAACTAGTAATAATAACCACATAAACCTAGTCATATCAACCATATAAAATAACAACAACCATATAATAACCTAGTCATATAATAACCAAGTCATATAATAACCATATAATAACCTAGTCATATAATAACATAGAAAACCTAGTCATATAAAAACCACATAATAACATATAATAACCATATAATAACCTAGTAGTAATATAATAACCATTATAAACCATATAGTTGGAGCCGAACTAACCCTCAAATTACGTTCACTAACCCTAGGAAGGATCGTTCGTTTGTTCGATAATCCTCGAATGTACCGTTCGCTAACCCAGGAAGGATCGTTCGTTAATCCTCGAATGTACTGTTCACTACCCTAGGAAGGATTGTTTGTTTTCGCAAGCCTATGAATGTACGTTCGCTAACCCTAGGAAGGATTGTTGTTTCGTGCGATAATCCTTGAATGTACCGTTCACTAACCCTAGGAAGCATTGTTCGTTCGATAATCCTCAAATGTATTGTCGAATGTAGCTTGCGCAAAACCCAACAATTGCCCGTCTGACTTCAGGAAGTGTTTAACAAGATTTGGTGATAGTGGACATGTTCCTCAGACCATTTCAGGTGCCATTTACAGTAAGTTACCACTGTTAGTTTAGCTGTAAATCTCTCTGACTTTTCGAACTATCACTCTCCCATAGACTGAATGGGTTCGAATTCAAACTTTCGAAAGTTCGAAAACAGACTGAACTTTTATAGTTTGCCATCTCTACTGGTTAATAATGGACCAATCATGTTTATTTCTTCTGTTTTTCAGTGCTCTGCAGAACACTTCTGAAGGGATTTGTATTCTGCAAAATGATTGGAGGAGGAGTGTTCGGAAAGGTAAGTTATTCAGTCAGTAATTATAATATATAATTATTTGATCCTTAATGTGAACTTGTTCATAGGAAGTCATGAAATGCTCTGTTTTTTCCAGGTTTTCCTCACAGAGCTAAATGAACAGGAACATCACTGTCAAAAACTTCAAAAGGGAAAACCTTAAGGATAGATCAATAAACAATTTGTAAGTTGTAATAGATTCTATTGGTCAAAGTATTTTAGATATAAGAATTCTTTTAGACGATGGGGCTCATTTACCCAGAGCTGCTATAGCTCTGCTAAATGCTTCTTCTGCTATTCAATATCGTGTTTGCGAATGTGGGTAAATCCCGGTAAGGGTGTTAAAACCCACTGCGGATTTTAACGCCAGCATATCTGCTGGCGTTAAATCTGCGCAAAAATGAACACAAGTACGATATTAAATTGCGAGCTTTGGATGCGTAACCCGCACATCCGATGCTAATATGGAGCTAAAAGTCGCGCTAACCGCCCAGCGAGTCTGGGTAAATGAGGCCCAATTTGTGGCCAATGAGAGCTTCAGGGTGGTATGCTAATTTCTACCTGAAGATTGCATTAATTAATAATAATTTAATAATTAGGGTAATAATATTCTAAGGATCTCCTGCTTTATAAGTTCCATGCTTTGGGATGGAGAAGAAAATTCTTGAGTTCAGCCAGAGGGAGAAGAACCAATTTCTGGTTAAATTTATCAGATCATTTCCAGTTGACAACGTGAGCGTTTAGCTATAGAATATGCTCATGGGAATTTGGCTTCTCAGCTAAACTAAAGGGACCTGAAATCCTGTTTATTGTTTTCTTGTAGATATAAGACCTGTACCTAGTCAAATCCCCTTTAATGTAGGAATTGTCCTGATAAAACAGGCAGGGTTATTCAATTAAAGTTCTTATCGTTTAAAATGGTGCTATTTTGCCCCAACTAATCAGGTGTTAGCTTTCAAATGTTAAATAAGATCGATTGGTTGGGGCAAAATAGCACCATTTAAACGTAGAACTTTTATTGAATCTCCCTGTGGGTTTTTAAACTAATATCTCTCTATTTCTAGCTGTCCGGGAAACTGCGGGCGGAACTAGGAAATTGCATAATGAAAGGCCAAGACACCCAGTCACCAAAGTATTATTAATTATAGTAAGTTACCAATGAACCTGTTACTGTGTAACCAGCTGGGAATCGTATTTGCAGGTGATAAGTTATTTTGTGTTTGTAGTTCTAGTTTAAGATGGGAGAATTCACCTTGGAGGAAGAGCCCAATGTGCTCATGAAACATGCCCATGTGCTCCTCCCGCCAGTGCATATAAGTACCGCTCGCTCGTAGCGGAAAAGTCGATACCAGCCAATCGTTCAATACCACCGGTTTACTGTTTATTGCTTACCTTGTTGGCTATCATACCGCATTCATTCCTTATAGTCCTTGGCAACCAGAAAACCATGTGGAATATTTATATATAGCCTGAGAAGTGTATGGATTGTTAAATATAGTAAATAGTTAGATGATAGTCTTAATAACTTATGTTAACATTAAAATATCAGCTCCAAGGAGGTGTGAGCTTTTTTGTTGATCTTATTGTTATCCCCTAATTCCACGAGTTGCCATTCCCCGCAAAATGACATCACAACATATCATTTAGTTTGGCTATTATTATTATATATTATTATGGATAGCACAATTGCATTTATAAATTCACATCTGGCCCTGCCCCAAAGAGCTTACAATCTGTTACTAATTATGTCATTCCTCAAACACAGAGAAAATGCATTAAGGTGGAAAGTGTCATCGACCGTCCATAACTGTGGTTCTATCTTCTTCCCCTTTCTTTTATCTCTGTATAAAATCCAACCCACAATGATATACAATTTGTGAGATGGAATTTTGACAGCTTTTTAATGCTGCCTTTTATAAGGCAAATAATCTTGATATGCAAATTAATATCAATGCCCTGCTTTATTGTTTAATAATAATTATGTTCGATCTTTATTTTTTTATGTTGAACTTATTATTGTGACTTACATTCTTGAAAACTTTAATAAAAATTAATGAACAAAAAAAAAGATGGAAAGTGTCGTGTCCACTCCTTGACTTTCTTCTGTCCCATTCCAACACTATGTCTGGAAATAATTCACAGCACAAAGGATGATTGACCAGATGAATAGCTGACGAACAAACATTGACAAGCTGTGGTTGTGATCTAGGGTAGGGTATTTCATCTAGACTTTGGGCATTGGGGCTCCACATTGCTTGACAGTTAAAGGATAGGTGCACTGTAAAATCAAGTTATGTTCATTTGGAAGCTGCAGCTTAAAAAATCTGTTGCCATATTTTTTTTTTACCTATGTCCCACCAGAGCCTAGCTTTGTGCCTTGGAAGTTGCTGACATCTTGTTACTGGTTTGCTGAATGTTAAGCTCCGCCCCTCTGAGATTTCCTTGCTTTCTCCTGCTTGAGCCCAAACAGTAGCTTGTGAGTTCCAGCAAACGCACGTGCACGGAACCACAGGCATTACTGTTTGAGGCTCAGTAGGAGAGTGCACGGAACTCACAGGCATTACTGTTTGGCGTCAAGCAGGAGAAAGCAGAGGAAATCTCAGAGGGGTGGAGCTAACATTCAGCAAACCAGTAACAAGATGTCAGCAACTTTCAAGGCACAAAGCTAGGCTCTGGAGGGGCATAGGTAAAAAAAAAATATGGCAACAGTATTTTTAAAGCTGCAGCTTCCAAATGAACATAACTTGATTTTACAGTGCACCTATCCTTAATCATATGTGGAATTACCTATGTATATTTAGAAACAACTCTCAGCCTTAATATTTTTTTGACCAGTTTTGTATCAGACCTTTGGGGACATTCATACCTCCCACAAGCTCATGGGCCCCTTATTCCCTTAGCCTAATTCCTTTTACACAAGTCCAATAAAGAGTCTGTGACTTCAGTTCACACGTTTCTACCACACATGAAATCCACATGCACGCAGTAACCTCACCTAATATTTACATTTATTGTAATTATGCTCCTGCCGGTTATTGGTTTTATCATCTAAGGATGTGTTACATCAAACAGCAGAAAAAAACACAGACATCTGTCTGATGACATTTTAAACATTGTAGAAACATTCACCACCTGTAGAAACAAGTTCTAAAGTTAATGCAGATGGACAACACAATTAGGCCATTTTAGCTGACGTCATATAGAAGCAGAACTTGAATAAAGCACAAACCTTTCTCATTTTGCCAAGGGCACTGCTGTTCCTTGTCGTTTTTGAACATTTCCAATCTTTATACCTTCATACTAACCTACTGATGTCTGAGGTGCTCCAAAAAAGCTTTAGCTAGAGTTGTTTGCATTAGGGATTGGGCAAACTGGTTTGGATTAGTGTTGACCTTCCTGTTCCATAAGGTCATATTCATTTGCTCATAAAACATTGAAGTGAATTAGGCTGCATGGAATATTGGCAAGAACCACTCAGCTAACACATTAATGGCTTAACATAGACAAGGTGTGGAGTTTAATTTGAATCAAATCCCAAAATATGTGTAACCAGTTTGTTCTATCATAAAAGTGGGTCTGAGGTTTATAGAGAACGTAAAGGGAAGAAATTAACCTTACCACGGTTAACCCTTGCTTTAAAGGAAAACAAATAGAAATCTTATTGTAATGTGTGTATATCCACTACTTAAAGAATTAAAGAAACTCTTGATACATGGTCCTCCAAATACATCTCCAGGCTAAATAAAATAAATCTTTAAAAATGCTTTTACTGCCTAAATTAATGTATACATTTAGACCTTAACTAAAAAAAACACCCAACTCTCTTTTAATCTCTAAATAAAATATTAATAGATTTGTATGGCCAATTGGGAAACCAAGGAAAAATTGCACCACAACAAAAAAGTTGGAGGATTAGCCTTTCCCAATTTCAAAGAATACTATATAGCAACCATTATGGACCAGACCAGATAAATTGGTCCGAAAAATCCCAACAGAAGACAGACAGAAGAAATGGGTTGAAATAGAAGAATACGGTACTAAATACAAATCATTACCTCATTAATAGGATCGAATCTCAAAACCAAACTACCACAGACTTTTCTAGAAACTACAGATATCACTATTAAGATATGGATAGAGATAATAGTCTCACATGACCTCCTAACAGCTTTTATACTATATACCACTAAATAGTATGTTCGTTGTACTTACAACTAACAAATGGAATAGAACAGAGTCAATATATATACGGATTTCTGCAAAAATTAAAAATTCACAATCCAAACAACTAAGACACTATTGAATCACCAGCTATTTCAGGAAAATAAAATATGAAAAAACTAATTTGACCTCAAAAAATGTATGTTTGAGTTCTAGGTAACTATCAATATCATATCATACATATATTAAATGGTGAGATTAAAGAATCTAAAATAAAAATCAATTAAATATCTTTATTTTAAAAAATGTATGTTGATCAGCAAAACTGTCCATCAATATCAGCATTATAAAAGACCAGTCCCATTTATAAATATTGGCTGGCTTTTGGAAGAGTCTTTTTTTATATTGGGCTGATTCAATATAAAGAAAGTTTGCAGAGCTTGAGCTTCATGGACTTTTCTAATTCTTATCCAATTTTAGTGCTGTGGAATTGGAATTATGGAAGGTATTAGGCAGTTTCCTTGTGTTATGTTATTTTTATATTTTCTGCATTTGAAAATCCAATTAATTGACACATAGGGCCATGTTTTTAAAGGCGGAGTAGGACTATTTTGCTGTACTGTACATTTAACATAAATTGCGTCAATGATTTCATGCCCGTGATTGTAGATTTACAATCGCCCATTGAATACCATTGCTGTATTGTACGAATATTCATTCATATATTTACAAATGTTCATAAAATTGTCGAAGGCAGGCGTACATTTACTGTCCCAATTGATACTTTACAATAACCAGTGATGTCGCAAAATTGTGATGTTGGCTGTGGATTCCCCCTGTATAGATTTTTAAATAAACTAAAGTAGTGAGGCTCTTCTTCAATAGAAATAAGCAATTCTTAACCATTATGTTATAGCAGTAACTGACCAACATCTGTACCAACTAATGATAAACCAGAAAACATGGCTGTTATATTCTCCAACAGGTTTTTATTAGTTTAATTAGCATTTTAATCTATGTGACACTGTAATGGATGAAGAACCTACTGTAACTAGTGAACATAACAACAGGAAACATGGGCATGTGTTTTACTTCCATAAACCTGTACTTGCACCAAGGTTCACTAAATCATAGAGATTTCATTCCGCCAGTGGTTCCACGGAATATGTCAGAATTCAAAATCCAAATTGAACCCAATTTAAGTTCATGGGAGTGGCATTTTTCAAACACCAAACTTCAATTTTTCTATGGTGAATTTAAAATTTTCTCACAACATGTTCAATTATCAACAATGCATTTAGATTTTCTATGCTGCATTTCAATTTTTCAATATGGCATTTTGCCAAAAATTTTCCTGCCCTCCAAAATTCTAACAGCCAGATAAGCCTTGACCAGGTTCCGTTCGAACCCGGGACCCATCCCTACTATATCAGTTGTATTGATTTCTGGGTATCCAGTTTGCAGTTACATTTTAGTGCATGTATTTCAAATACACCAGACTCTAGCGACTGGTGAACCAAAGGAACCCACGGGATGTTAGCTTATTTGTTTAGATAAAATCTGTGACGGATCTTGCCCCAGATTACTTATATTGTTTATACTGTTATAATTTGCTAGCCCAAGTAAAAATGTACTGTGGGATCAAATAGAACCCAGTTCGAATCGAATCCGGAGTTTCAAAGTCCCAGCGAAACTTTCAGAACCCCGGAATTTACGAAACTCGATAATTATCGAATCGAAAGAAGATGATAATCAAAATCAAATGTATATCATTATCGAAATCGAAAGTAGATGATTATCGAAATTGAACATAGATGATTATCGAAATCGAAAGTAGATGATTATCGAAATTGAACGTAGAGATTATCCAAAATGAAAATTAGTAGAAAAAGTTTGTACTATCAGTAACCCTCGAAAGTACATTCGATTTCGGTAACCCTCGAATGTACTAGCCGATTTCCGTAACCCTCAAAGTAACGTTCGATTTCAGAACCCTCGAAAATGAAAGGAAGCTCGAAAACAGCCCGATTGTGATTTTTAAATGAGTTTGGTTCTATTAATGGATTACCCAGACCATTCCCCAAGTCCCTGTTTTATTTACAGTAACCTACTAATTATATTTCATCCTTAAAATCGATAGAAACTTTTGAAATTTTTTCTCCCATAGACTTCTATGGGTCCGTTTTCAAATCTTCGAATTTACAGTTAAATTCGAAAATTAAACATGGGAGGAAACTCATCAGTTTTGAACATCTCTAGCCCTAAGCAGTAATAGATGAGAATATGTCTTTGAACCAGACAATGTAAAGGAATAACTACGCATTATTTTATGGCAAACTATTCATGTTCCTCAAGTTAAAGCGGAGAAAAAAGTCTTCATAACATGTAGAAAACAAAACCGTTTAACAAGGGATTGTTCATGACATATCTGACCCCATGGTTCAAAAGCCATTTAACCTTGAAATACTCCTGCTTCATAATTCTGTATCCAAGCAATAAGATATCCCAGGAAAGGTTATACAACCAAGAAGCTTTGCATAATGATGGTTGGTTCATTGAATAGAACTAAGAAGGGATGGATCCTTTGTCAACAAAAAAAACATTTGATGTTCTTGTCTCTTACTTTCCAATTGTAAGGTTTCTGAATGAATCTAAATAAAGGCAAAGTAGAGGATCACACTGCAAAAAATACGTAAACACTCTTATTACAAACCACGCATTACAGAATATGTTGATTGGAGTGCAACTCTTCACTTTTGGGGGTAGATGTCTGCACCTATGCAGGTGAATGTGTTCTGGGTCTATTCATATCTGGACATTGTTGGAATGACAAAATAACTGTCAAAGTCATTTACTCTGCCCAATAACCAAATCTATTGGTTATGGTGCTAAAGAACTGACTGCTGGAAGATGGAGATCTCCAATCACCTTTACAGTCTAACAGCTGCTTGATATTTTGTTCTAACAAAATAATAATTAATTTTGTATGAAACCTTAAAGGGACAGTTCAGTGGAAATTATCACTATTTGTTAAGTTGTTAGTTTGTGTAATGCCTTTTCAGTTATTCTACATAGTCTCTTCCATTTTGAAATATCAGTTGATTTCATACCCTTTGCTGATCCCTGCTGTTGACATTACTGAGCTGACATTTCAGGTTCCAACGGTCTTTCTTCTTCCCAGGATGCACCACTTCCTTCGAACGTTCCTAATAGTAATTTCTGCTGATTGGCTGTGGATGGGTCAAAGATGCTCAGATCTCTACTGAGCAACTGAATCAACCCAGGCGCTGGGTCAAGGGCAAGACCATAAGGTCTCTACTAGGGGTCCTGCAAACAGGAAGTCAGTATTTCGGAAGCATTTATTTATACACAGACAAAATGCTGAATGGGCAGATTAAGGTCATTGGGATGAAAAAATACTGCTCCTTTTTCTGAAAAGTATATGTATTTGCACTGAACATCCCCTTTAAAGCCCAGAGTTCATGGAGCAAGTGCAGACTGAGGGATAGAAGAGAAAGAGAAAACCCATGAAGTGGTGACAGTGATTGATATTTTTCATATCTCTATTGAAATCAACCAATCAGGGCTGGGGAAACATGGTATGACATTAAGAGGGAAGCTTTTTTTATTATAATATATCAACCTCTGTATTATTTCTCTATATGTCCTATTCTTTCTCTATTTACATATACAGTATAATCAAAAAATAGAAGGAATAGCTGGATTATCATATGCAGAGAAACATTTTGAAAATAATAAATCTGAATACAGAAATCAGTTTAATTGAAACTGTACCTTAGTATATAATCCCTATACATGTATTTGTAGTCTAAAATGATAAAACTGCTTTTCAGTGTTGAGTAAACGTCCCCCAAAAGGCCTTGAAACGTAGAAACGTCAAAACCTCTTTTTACTTCGACCATTTGAACTGGTTTGGCTCGGCTTGGAAGAGCTTTATTTGACAAATTTGCTTGGAACAGGAGTCTGCTGAAGCAATTTACAAAGCAATTTAGGAGGGCGGCTCTGAGGTGGCCTTCATTATGCATTTACCAGCTGTAAATTCCAATTAAATAGTTACTTGAGCTGTGAAGCAGGTCCATGACTCCTTAGAAAAACATGTATGGTGGATCTTTGACATTAACATGTCAGTCATGCACCGAAAATCAAACAGGTGAAATTACCAACTACAGATGCAGTGAAGTTTTAAACCAAGTAGCCCAAAAATGTCCATTTTAATAAATGCATTAAAATATCTTACTCATTGTAAGTGTTATCTCTCTCTGCCCTATGATGTTAGTCTTCTGGATAAATTATATAAATACTAAACCATTCATAACCAATAAACTACTTTATAAACTTTCATGTCACCCACTTATATATTAGCTTTTTAGCCAGTCGATACCGGGTGTCTATGGTTGCCTCCATGTGTGCTCTGTAGACAAGGACCCAACCCGAGACCAGTTCAGAGTATTTCGGATTTTTCCGAACCGCGGAACTATTTTCGAACATTTACGAAAAAATTTTATTTGGTAAATTTGAATTTCTAAATTTCTAAAATACTACATGAAATCCATCAGGGGACCAAGCACGGTGCTTTAAAATGGATTTGTCATTGGAAGCTGACATTGGAGAGCAAGACTAGCTAGTACCCAAGTGACGCTATATAATATACATTGATGTCTAGGTGACTAATGGTTCCTTACCTTTAACATTTGTAAGAAGTGAATGTTGGATGTAAAATGAAACTTTCATGCAGTTCAACTCTCTTTTCATTTTCCAATTCATCAGTGAAGTGATCTCATTTCAAATCTGGAAAATCTTCACAGAAGATGCAACTGGAAAACCTCATTTAAAGGGTAAACGACAGAAAATCCAGCTCCCCAGTTTGTAGGATTATTGATTTATAGTAAGAATCATTATTTCCAAAACCCTTTAAAGACCTAAAGTCTGGATTCTGAAAAATAGATTTCCTGCGCTAACATCATTTAAAGGGCAGATCGCTTTTGAAAAAGGTGATGACCAGTGAATATTACAGTGGAAAGAGTGCAATGCTCAGAAACAATCCCCTGAGTAATACAAATATTACTATAATAACAACTCCATGTGTTTTGTGCTGGTGGATTATTTCTATTAAACCACAGAAGCAGTGGATGGCCATAGAAGACTTTTTAAAATAGAATGGTTTCGCCTGAAAGGTTTGAGAGGAACATGGAAGGAAAATAAAAAGGAGGCGAAGAATCAGGGAAGGATCAAAAATAGATAAAGGTAGAAAGAAAGACATGAAGAACTTTGAGGGGATAAAACTGTGGACAGAGCAGACCATGCAGGGGGGACCATAATTCTTTTCCTATCACAGATCTAGCCCTCACCACAGAAAACTGTGTAGATGAAGCAGGACGGGAACCCCATATAATTTTGCCAGGGACCCAGTGATTTCTAGTTAGCCACTGGTGGATTAGATGGTATGAGAAGAAATGGAAATAAAACACGTGACAGTAAAAAGCCAATCATATTGCTGTCATCTCTATATAAATTAATATAGGAGAGTCGACAGAAGTACTACATGTAGTGTCAGACTGAGTCTGGGTCCACTAACACGCATCACTTTCACACTTTCGATAACTGTCTTGCTTCTACTAATTCCTTAGAATTATTAACTTGTTGTTTCTTTCCCCTTGTTTTTGTATCCAACCATTTCTCTGTTTCCATAGGTGAATACCCACTAGGATTTACCTGTATACTGGTGGGTCATGCCGACCCAGGCTACATGTGTGGCCCCCTGGACGATGATCATCACAATACTCAGCACAGGATCAGTCTGGACCCAGTGTAGCCACATGTAACAGATCACAGATAAAATCCATAGGAATGGGATCTGCTAGAGATTGGTTATATGTCTACCCAGGGGCCAAAATAACTGTAAACCAATGATTATTTTAAAGAAGGGGCAGAATTGCATGCAAGACTGAGCTCAGGAAGCTAAGGCTAGATGGCAGCACATGCTGAAGTATTGTATGAACCAGGGTTCTCCTTTCCTAGATTGCATCACTTCAAAAACCCTACAAAACAAGGCAAATGTGTCTTACACTGTAATGGCATCCTGCGGTATTGGTCGCTAGATGTTTTTCATTATCATTTTTTGATTATAAAAACCACAGGGAGATTCAACAAAGTTCTTATTGTTACAAATAGTGCTAATTTTGCCCCAACAATCAGATGTTATTTAACATTTGAAAATCAACATCTGATTGGTTGGGGCAAAATTAGCACCGTTTTTAACCATAAGAACTTTTATGAATAACCCTGATAGTTTAGATGTTGTTCAGCTGATGTTCATTGCAACCATCAACCAGATTTGTCTTGAAAGGAAAGATATGGCCTCACTACCTGACATACAAACCAAAAAGTTTCCGCCTAATTCAAATACACACATACCCATGTCACACACACACATGCAGACACACAAGCATATTTCCTTCTCTGAACTTTGGGGGGATAAGTAGGAGTATTTTCTGTAGACAGCTCTAAACTTTTGAATCAATAAATCTTTGAGGAGAACTGGAAAAGGATTTGAAGAAAGGAGATATTTTGTAATTAATCACTAGTGCATGTGGAACGTGCAGGATAGTGCAGTGTATTTATTCTTCCTGATTTATAATAGGAACTAGTTACATCATTCAGCAGGCTCACTGAATATGGTAAAATAAGATAAGCAGAAACTTATGAACTATTCAATCCAAAGAACTACTGATAGGACCTTATTTGCACAGTATAGATAAGGCTATAATAACACAGAGCAGAGCTAGACATATATGTAGATTAAATACAATATATTGTATGGGAGCTTGCAACCTCTAGAGACTGATTATATTTCCAAGACAGGGGTGTCGAGACATAGAACACTCATGGAGCTAAAGCAATGTAATTTAGCACTCACTATGGAAGCTATTGTTCGGGGGCATAAGCCCCAAACCCTTCCCTGAGGGTACTGACACATATATGTACCTAGCCCAGGGCTGTTGTTTCAAAAACTAACCACCTGTCACAAGTTGCCCGGGTGCAAGTCCTTCCCAGACATGCCGCAGGACCCAAACCATATAGGATAGATTATTTTATTTTGTGCCAGATTCCTGATTATACAAATCACTCTCAAACCTAGGGATGAACCAGAGTTTCGGCCCGAACCTGTATTGGTGAAACTACCTGTTCCAAGGTTGAATGTACCGCAGAAATTTCAACTGTTGAAACAAGAATTTTTGCAGTTTGCAGCAGAATTAAATTTTTTACAATTTAAATTTCTATTGATTGAAATCCTGGCTTAAAAACAAACCTGGTTTCAATTCGGAAATGCCGGTTTTGAAAATCTGAGATCTGCCTTTTTTTTAATTTTAGAAACTCTGAATTTTTTATAGAAAACAAAGAGATGCTAGTTGGGCACTTGTGCCTTGAATGAAATGCTATTTGACACAAACTGTTATTTTAAGCTCTCTAAGAAAGCTCAAGATCTAGAGGGGTGTTTTGATTTTCTCTTTCCTTTCAATATAATTCGTTTTGATTGTAAAAAACCCGAATAAGAGCCAACACCCCTAATTGTTACAGACGCTTCCTTTTTACTGGCCAGTTGGAAAAGGTTGAAGAGGAAAACTCCAGGGTCTACATGTGTTCTAATGTTAAATGTGCAGTATCCTAAATAAACAATTGGGAAGTAAGTAAAGCATATTTCATCTGTTTAAGTTATTTTCTCCTCAAATTACAAAGCGATATTTTAAAACAGATATTTTTGCTTTATCTCACATAACAGTCCCAGATTTCCAAAGGCCTTAACTTACTCTAACAAATTGGATGAAAGTCCCAGTTTACTTCTTGACTTCTCTACCTCGATATGTCAATCCACATTCCCCTACGCCAAGATCTTTAGATTTAAAGACTTCGTATTGTTTTTCTACTTCCACCCACCCTTTTAATAGTTGCCAGTAATACCTAATAACTGTACTGGTGGGATTTGATACATATTGTCATTTACAGTAGAATAGCAATAGCCAATATGGGAACCAGTGCACCTTTCAACCTACAACTTTTGATATACGCTGAGTATCTCATGTCAGATTTATACTGTAGTATAGTAAATACTCCCAAGTATTTTGAATATCTGGAGCCTTATAAGGATTTTTGGGGTAATTCCATTGTGGGTATCCCACAATCCCAACTTCTCCTAACACCAATTCCCATCTTAAACTTTTTAAATTGCTAGAGCTTTTAGTATGTGTAAAAGGGAAAGTAGCATTGCGCCTCTCCATAAATAGCTCTGTATGTGGTTAATAAATCGGACCCATCGACTAGGACTCACATTTCATTAAGTCATTTTTGCAATATTTTTATGTGCCTGGGAAGTGACATCTGATTCCAGTCAGTAAGTCTGACCGTCCCTGTGGGTACTAGCAGTTAGATACAATGTTAACCTTTTGGTTATAAGGTACTACACAGGGTGCGCTTGTTTGTGTGTGTTGTGTGTCTGTGTTATATCAAACTCTGCACTGCAAAGAACGAATATGGCTGGGAAACTGTACAGAATAAAGACACAAGATTTGTTCTTGGATAAACAGCAAGTTTAACTTATTTCATATGGATAAAAATACAACATTGACTCTTAAAAGGGCATGTCCAGTCCCAGTACACAATTTTAATTAAGTACAAAGCTAGCAGGTAAATATTGATTTGTTGTCCCACCTAGACACCTGCCTAGGCCACAATAAACATCATGGAGCCCAGATTTACTGTTACAGCTTATAAATAGTTTATAGAACAAGGGGCCCCAAATGCCAAGAAATAAAGGCAGCGTAGAAGGTGGTGGGATTTTAAGGTTAAAAAAGGATCTGGTAGAAAATCAGTTGCTTATTAAGAAGCCACAAACCTTGGGTATTGAAGATGATGGTTGTGCTCTCGGAGGTGAAACAACTCCCGGTAAACCAATTTCAGATGGACTGAAGAAGAAAAATAAAATGATGGTCTAGTTAGTTGGTTAATATAATAATAGAGGGGGAAAGGATTAAGTGAGCAATGTAGCAGTAATCTAAAAACAGAGCACAGCTATATTAATATTCTGGAAATGGCAAGTTTAGTAGTTGTTGTTTCACGCCATTTAGCTTAGGTGCTGTGATAACTTCATAGGTTCAATAATCTGCTAAAACTACAATAAGGCAAGTGCTGTAACTTAACAGTTATTTCACCTTGCAGGCCCACTGCCTGCATCTTACTGTATCTTAGCTGGAACAGGAAGACAGGGGGTGGGACAGAATAACTATGGATTTACGTAATGGCAAAAGAGAAGAATGCCCATAAGCAAATGTCTGTAAAGCAACATTAACTACATTTTCTCCCCTTTTAGATAACAAGTAGAACCCCCAAGATAACATACAACAATAACATGAAAAGTATTATATATTTCAGGGAACTTGTAAAAAAGTTCATCATGAAAGCAATATCAGAATAATTTATAATCTAGTCTCTCAGGAGGCTTGCGTATGCGCATTGGGTACCTCCGTTCAGTTATAGGAACAGAGGGACTGTTCGGATTGGATGAAGTGGTTGCAGTTGGTAAGTCCTGTGGGGGGTCTTTGGGTACATGGATGTCAACAGAAGAATAGGAAGGAGGTAAAGGATTAAACTCCTATCTGGTACAAGATGATCTATGTGAACATGCTGTATTTATGGCAAATTGTTCCTGGATACCATAGGCACCCAGGGCGGCGAAACTCTCGGATCAACACTATATCTCCTCTTTCAAATTTTCTGGTTCTGTGCCAGGAAGGAGCATGGGCTCTTCTTGTTGCTTTTGATGTTTTACCACTGTATCTGCAAGAGAAAACTGATTGCTTCATTCAAGCTTTCTTAAAAGTCTGCATGCTTGTCGCTAAGCACCATTTGAAGCGGGTGATAGGGTGAGGTCATGTATGCTTCATGCCATTTTGTTAAAAAAATACTGGAATTCCTGAGATGTGAGATTGTCAGAAACATTTCTTTGGAAGTCCATAGGATGAAAACAATATTCGCAACAGAATACTAGTTTTCTCACTGGTACTTATTTGTGTGGGTAGCACTTCCAACCACTTGGAATAGCGTCTATTACCACTGCTTGTTTATTTCTCATAATCACATGAATTCTCTCCCATGGGGATGTGGACCAAGCCCAAGGTGAAGAGTGTCTATATGGGCTGATTCTGTACCATGCACAAGCAGCACACTGATTTACAAAAACCTCGATATTCTGATCAGGCCTGGCCCACCATAGGTATCCACAAGCTCGCTCCATCATCCTGTTTACCCCTGGATGGCCCTCATGAAGTTCATGCAATAGCCTCTGCGTATTTTGGGTATGATCACTCTCATCCCTAACAGTAAACATCCTGTTCAATGGAAACCTCATCTCTCTTTTGAAAATAGGGGGTGAGCAGCTTTTCAGAAATGTAGTTGGCCAACCTTTTGCAGTATAGTCATAAACTCTAGCCAAAAGAGGATTATGACTTGTTGCAGCAGCTATGTCCTTGCAGGAAACAAGCAATTCCTCAAGAAAGGAAACTTGAAATGGTACCTTCATCATGCACATCTTTTGTAATTGGGCATGGAAGCTGAGATAAGCACCTGCATTTCCATGGTCCTGAGCACGCCGATACACAATATCATAGTCATAAGCTAATAGAAAGCACCACTGTTGCATCCGTATTGCTGCCAGTGGTGGAACGGCAGATTTTGGCGCCAGAATTGCCAGAGTGGCTTGTGATCAGTGACCAAAGAAAACTCTTCCTTCCATTAGATATTTATAAAAATTTCCTCCAAAAATGAGTGCCTCCTCTCAATTTGAGCATAGTTACCGCTCTGTTTGCATTAGAGTTCTAGAAGCAAATGCATTGGTGTTCTTCATCTGGTAGTACATGTGAGATGACTTCTCACATGCTAATCACTAATAATGTGCTAACCACTTGCTGTGAATAGTCTTTCCTTTGCCTCCTGAAATGCTTTCTCGCACTCTGTGGTCCATTTCCATTTGGCATTTTCTGTAAAAGCTCATGTAAGGGTTGCAGCAATGTAGAAAGATTGGCAGAAACCGTCCATAGTAAAAAGAATGCAATCCAGAATATTGTAGGTGAGGGTACATTTACATATGGCTGTTACTTTGCTTTCTGTTGGATGAAGACCTTGTGGTCTATACGATACCCCAAATACTCTACAGATTCTTAGAGGAAGTGGCATTTGGACAGTTTTACTCACACCCCTGAGGATTTTAATTATGTAGAACCTGGTCTAAAGTGTTCATCAACAGTAGAACCGTGAATCAGGATATCAACAAAAAGCATACAACATGATCAGTTCCTTAAAGAATATGATCCATAGCATGCAGAAAAATTACTGGAGCTGTTGAACTGTAACAGCCTTTGTGTGGTTTGTGGTAAGATACGGCTTTGAATCAGAGTCTGTTCAAGATGTTGATAAGCATTTGACAAATCGATATTACTGAACAACTTCAGTCATGACCGTGACTTTGTAAGTCTCCACAAATTCTAATTGTTTTGTCCCTTTTGGGGACCACTACAAGTTCTTCTTCCAAAGCTTCCCTCAGAGCATAAGCAAAGGACGTGGCTTATGAATGTTGCTTTGGCATCTGAATTTATTTTTATTGTTGCTTTCAGACTTTTATAGTGCCAAAACCTTCTTTGAAAAGTGGCTTGTGGTTGTTTAGACATTTTTCAAATTTTTGTGATAAGTAGCTGGTGTATATTTGATAGCAAAATTCTTAGCCCAGTTTAGCTTTATATGCTTCAACCAATTGCGTCCCAAAAGTGTGGCCTGTTGCCCTTTACTACGACTAATGGTAATGTAAATGCCTGTCCTTCAAAGGTAACTGGAGCTAAAATTTCTCCAAGCACAGGAATGTTCTCCCCGTGTACGAGTAAGTTGTAATTCTCTTTCAATTCATATTTATTTAAACATCCATGCACACAGTCTCTGATATTAGTGATATTGATGCACCTGTATCAAGTAACATTTTAACTGGATGTCCATTTATTTCCAGCTGTATATGTATATCATCAGTAGAGATGGGATCCGGGTTCAACACAAACCCGGATCCCGACACGGAACCCCTTGCTTCCGAAATCAAAAAGATCCGGACGGTTCCTCCGGATTTCGGGACTTCAGAAGGTATTTTCGATATTATTGAAGTAGTTATTTATGAACATCTGAATGTAAATAACTGTTTTGCGCTTTAAATTTTTCCGAGTTGAGTCTGGTTAACTCCATAGATAATGTAATATGTGTGATATGACCTGATGTAAAATCTTTCTCACTTAGCAGTTTAGGATATAGAATTCATCATGCAGGCCACATACAACCTTATCTCGCAAGGCCTGATCTAGAAATGTCCCAAAGGCACAGGAGGAAGATAATCGCTTTAAATCCAGAATATAATCTGCCAGAGTTTCTGCAATTCTCATATGTGAACTCAGTGACCTCGGACAGGAGCTTAAGAGTTTTAAGGAGGCTGTAGGTTTTGGTTGGTAGAGTGGCCAGTGATATATCTGCTTTCTTTTCCTAACATCATTTGCAGACAGACATCTCTCAAATCTTTCCAAATAAACATCAAATTCCTCAGCAGATTCAGTAAACTCTGGGACCTTCCCGATGGCCGACATTGTAGTAGATTCCTCACTGTGCAGACAGACCCATCCAGCCTTGGACACAAATCCAGCAATGTGCTCTGAACTGTACAGAAACAGTTGATCAGAACCAAAATCCTCATCGCCATTGTGATAACTTCGTAGGTTCAATAATCTGCTAGAAACCCAATAAGGCAAGTGCTGTAGCTTACAGTTTACTCACCCTTGCAGGCCCACTGCCTGCATCTTACTGTCTCTTAGCTGGAACAGGGAAGACGGGGTGGGACGGAAATAAGTATGTATTTAAAGGGCATCTATACCGAAAAATAGGTTATATTACATTGACCATAACTGGAAACTATAATTCTTCCCAACCCCCACTGTATCATTTTTTTGTTGATCTGCCCCCTATTTCTTTAGATATCCAATCTAAAACTTCTTATATTTCATCTGTCAATCAAGTTCCTTGCTCTCAAAAACTATTCTTCTGTGAGTAGTTTCACTGTAGCTGGAATGGTGAGAATTTTGACAGTTGGAATGCTGTATGCAAGCTTGACAGTTGATATGTGGGAAAAGAGTCAGGTCAGATGGAAGTGGGAGTGGTTAAAAGAGGGAGGGGTGATACTGCAAAATGTGTGCTGGATTAAAGGCATGCAGTAACACCATGCAAATCAGAGTAATGCTAATTACATGTATTCAATTATATATAGGATGAGGCAAAGTGGTTTGTAAAGTAGTTAAAACATCATGGGAACGATGCAGGTAGTTGTAATACGGAATCATATTCATTTCTCCCCTTGGTATCTTATTTAGAAACTTGCTTTCCAGGACTTTATATCTTACCACTAACTTTTCCAAAATCCTGACTTTGATGCTTGTTTGTTCACATCTACCTGCACTTTATTACGGGGGCCCAGAGCATTGTAATGAAGTAATGCACTTTGTATTACTTGCATTACCCTTGTATGTAACATGTTTGTATTTTAATGCAACTGTAAAGCACCACGAAGATGTTGGCGCTATATAAATCCACATAATAATAATAACAATAAATATAATAATATCATGACAGTTTGCTATACAAGTACCAATATCATCCAGTTTGCTGTGCAAGTACAGATATTCCGCAGTTTGCTGTACAGTACCAATACATCCCAGTTTGCTGTACAAGTATCAATATCATGCCAGTGTGCTGTCAAGTTCCAATATCATGCCAGTTTCCTGTGCAAGTATCAATATCATGCAGCCAGTTTCCTGTACAAGTACAGATATCATGCCAGTTTCCTGTACAGTACAGATATCATGCCAGTTTGCTGTACAAGTACCAATATCATGCCAGTTTCCTGTACAAGTACAGATATCATGCCAGTTTCCTGTACAAGTACAGATATCATGCCAGTTTGCTGTACAAGTACCAATATCATGCCAGTTTGCTGTACAAGTACAGATATCATGCCAGTTTGCTGTACAAGTACCAATATCATGCCAGTTTGCTGTGCAAGTACCAATATCATGTCAGTTTCTTGTGCAAGTATCAATATCATGGCAGTTTGCTGTACAAGTACCAATATCATGGCAGTTTGCTGTGCAAGTACAGATATCATGCCAGTTTGCTGTACAAGTACCAATATCATGCCAGTTTGCTGTACAAGTACAGATATCATGCCAGTTTGCTGTACAAGTACCAATATCATGCCAGTTTGCTGTGCAAGTACCAATATCATGTCAGTTTGCTGTGCAAGTACCAATATCATGCCAGTTTGCTGTGCAAGTACCAATATCATGTCAGTTTCTTGTGCAAGTATCAATATCATGGCAGTTTGCTGTACAAGTACCAATATCATGCCAGTTTGCTGTGCAAGTACCAATATCATGGCAGTTTACTGTGCAAGTACCAATATCATGGCAGTTTTCTGAACCAGCGCCATTCACATATAATTTTCCCAGTTCCCAGTTTGCTGTACCCTTGTCTTTGATTTGCCCATTACTGCACCTGTACAGTGTAAACTTTAACTAGAGTCTGTCTATATTGGCCATAACATCACCATAACGACCTTGACAGACAGCTGCAACCAAGAGTGCGGCAGAGAACATTGAGGAACCGAGAACATCAAGGTAAGCTATCTGGACTCAGGAGATTCAGGGAGAAGTTAAGCATTGCGAAAACTGCATTGGGGTGGTTAAGGGTTACCAAAATTGAACCCACATTCGAGGGTTATTGCCTAATTCGAGGGTTAGGGATCGCTAAAAGTCAAGGTTTACAGCAAATTCGAGGGTTACCAAAATCGAATGCCACATTTGAGGGTTATTGCCTAATTTGAGGGTTACCGAACGCCACATTTGAGTGTTATGGAGGGTTACAAAATCGAAATTGGCACATTAGAGGGTTATTGTCTAATCGAGGTTTCCCTCGAACGCCGCATTCGAGGGTTAGGAAGCGCTAAAGTCGGGTTACTGAAATTAATGCCAAATTCAAAGGTTATTGCCTAATTTGAGGGTTACTGAACGCCGGATTCTAGGGTTGTTCAACCAGCTCCTCTTCCATCTCCAATCCACCATTGTAGTAGAAGCAAGTTCAACTCCCCCCCCCATTATTCTCTGTAAAGTGAGCTCCATACACTCCAAGTGACCTGCTTTGCGCTAATAATGGTTTTATTTTTGTAATGACATAACTCTTTATTCTGTAAACTGAAGTTTTATTGTTAACGGGGACACCTTGTTATGTTGTCTCTTGGCTGCACAAACCCTCCAAGGATGTGCTATTCCCATGGACTGGGCCTATGGCACCACCTCCCCATGTTTGTTTGGGACTGTTTAATGATTATGCATCTGGCAAATCTTACATATTATTTGACTTTCACTAAACATGTTTAAAAACCTTTTTGGAAACTGTAAAAAAAGCACATTTTCTCCAGATTACCCTGATGCATCACTTGGGACAGACGTTCCATCTGTGTTCTAAAACCTCTAAAACCATGAGGAGCTGTTACTAAGCTACTTTGTCAAGTTGAAAAGATTGCAATTCCCCAGCAATGGAAGTCTATACTGTGCCATCCCCCTCGCCCATAATCAGCAATGTCAGAGGGGCAGAACCAGAGGCATTTTGTACTATTGCCCCTTGACGCACGACTATACATCTACTTTAATAGATCTACAGTACCACTATATACCAATATAATATACAAATGTAATATGTGGATATAACAATGAGGATGAATGAAGAAGATTATCAGAATATCCTGCTCTTTAAATTTTATAATCTGGTGTGTAACTAACAACCCAACCCTGGTTTCTTTATAATCCTGTATTGTTATTAGGTTGGATCTGTTTACAATCATGACACATGGTACAGCAGACACAAATAGATGTAAGTAAGTTACCACTGTTAGTTTAGCTGTAATCTCTCTGACTTTTCGAACTATCACTCTCCCATAGACTTGAATGGTTGTCGAATTCAACTTTCGAAAGTTCGGAAACAGACTGAACTTTATATAGTTCTGCCATCTCTACTGGTTAATAATGGACCAATCATGTTTATTTCTTCTGTTTTTCAGTGCTCGCAGAACACTTCTGAAAGGGATTTTGTATTCTGCAAATGATTGGAGGAGGAGTGTTCGGAAAGGTAAGTTATTCAGTCAGTTTATAATAATAATTATTTATCCTTAATGTGAACTTGTTCATAGGAGTCATGAAATGCTCTGTTTTTTTCCAGGTTTTCCTCACAGAGCTTAAATGAACGGACACATCACTGTCAAAATCTTCAAAAGGGAAAACCTTAAGGATAGATCAATAAACAATTTGTAAGTTTGTAATAGAATTCTATTGGTCAAAGTATTTTAGATATATGAATTCTTTTAGACGATGGGGCTCATTACCCAGAGCTGCTATAGCTCTGCTAAATGCTTCTTCTGCTATTCAATATCGTGTTTGCGAATGTGGGTAAATCCCGGTAAGGGTGTTAAAACCCACTGCGGATTTTAACGCCAGCTATCTGCTGGCGTTAAAATCCTGCGCAAAAATGAACACAAGTGCGATATTAAATTGCGAGCTTTGGATGCGTAACCCGCACATCCGATGCTAATATGGAGCTAAAAGTCGCGCTAACCGCCCAGCGGTCTGGGTAATGAGCCCAATGTATTTTGGGCCAATGAGAGCTTTCCAGGGTGGTATGCTAATTTCTACCTGAAGATTGCATTATTAATAATATTTTATAATTAGGGTAATAATTTATTCTAAGGCATCTCTCTTTTATAGTTCCATGCTTTGGGAGGGAGAAGAAATTCTGAGTTCAGCCAGAGAAGTACCACTAATATACCATATAATATACAAATGTAATATGTAGGATATAACATAGAGGATGAATGAAGAAGATTATCAGATATCCTGCTCTTTAAATTTTATAATCTGGTGTGTAAACACTAACACGACAAACCCTGGTTTCTTTATATCCTGTATTGTATTATGGTTGGATCTGTTTACATCATGGAACACATGGTACAGCAGACACAAATAGATGTAAAAATAGATCACTAGCATGAGGTATTCGTTTGGACTGAGCTGATGTTATACCATGCAAACAGATAGTGTGTTAAACAAACTAGGAATACATTTTGACCATGTTTTGCATGATTCCTTGAAGAGCGGCTATCTCTGGCAAGTTCAAAAATCAGTGGCCAATACTAGCAACACGTGCAAAATCAGACCGTAATGCACATGTTTCATGTGTGTTTCCGTGCGTTTGTGCTGTGATTCTGCACATATTCAGTTATCAGAGCGCATGCGATCTGGACCAAAAATGGTTTTGCAACATAACAGATAAGAGATTGGACGTCTGCCTGCTACATTAGCATGCACTGGCATTTGATTCTAATGCCTGATTGGATTGAGATCAGCTCACTGGACAAATACAGGAGAGGAATCAATGTTTGATTCATAAACAAAAAGCTACTCTGTAAAGATGTTTTACTCTGTATATTTCCTTAAGCTAGGTACACAGTATGCAATATTTCCGAACTCGAACTATCCAACTAGTTTTTTGGACTCGCGGCTGTATTTTTGATAATATCGAAAATTTGATATTATAGAATTACGGGCCATTCGCTAACCCTCAATGTACCATTCGCTAAGCTAAGGAAGGATCGTTTGTTCGTTCGCTAATCCTCGAATGTATCTTTCGCAAACCCATGAAGGATCATTTGTTCATTTTCGCAAGCCTTCGAATGTACCGTTCCCTAACCCAGGAAGGATTCTTCTGTTCGTTCGATAATCCTCGAATGTACCATTCACTAAGCCTAGGAAGGATCGTTTGTTCGTTCGCTAATCCTCGAATGTATCTTTCGCAAACCCATGAAGGATGATTTGTTAATTTTCGCAAGCCTTCGAATGTACCGTTCCCTAACCCAGGAAGGATTCTTTTGTTCGTTCGATATCCTCGAATGTACCATTCGCTAAGCCTAGGAAGGATTGTTTGTTCATTCGCTAATCCTCAAATGTATCGTTCGCTAAGCCTAGGAAGGATCGTTTGTTCATTCGCTAATCCTCGAAGGTATCGTTCGCTAACCCATGAAGGATCGTTTGTTCATTTTCGTAAACCTCTCAATGGTTCCCTAACTCAGGAGGATTCTTTTGTTGGTTCGAATAATCCTCGAATATACCGTTCACTAACCCTAGGAAGGATCGTTCGTTCGTTCGTTTTTGCAAGCCTTCAAATGGTTCACTAACCCTAGTAAATATAATAACCTATATAATAACCATAGTATATAATAACCATATAATAACCTAGTCCTATAATACCCATATAATAACCTAGTCCATATAATACCATTAATACCTACTAGTCCTATAATAACCATATAATAACCTAGTCATATAATAACCATAAAATAATGATATAATAATCTAGGAATATAATAACCATATAATAACCTAGTAATATAATAACTATATAATAACCATATAATAACCTAGTCATATAATAACCATATAATAACCTAGTCATATAATAACCACATAATAACCTAGTCATATCATAACCATATAATAATAACAACAACCATATAATAACCTAGTCATATAATAACCAAGTCATATAATAACCATGTAATAACCTAGTAATATAATAAACATAGAATAACCTAGTCATATAAAAACCACATAATAACCATATAATAACCATATAATAACCTAGTAGTAATATAATAACCATATAATAACCATATAGTTGGAGCCGAACTAACCCTCAAATGTACCGTTCACTAACCCTAGGAAGGATCGTTCGTTTGTTCGATAATCCTCGAATGTACCGTTCGCTAACCCAGGAAGGATCGTTCGTTAATCCTCGAATGTACTGTTCACTAACCCTAGGAAGGATTGTTTGTTTTCGCAAGCCTATGAATGTACCGTTCGCTAACCCTAGGAAGGATTGTTTGTTCGTGCGATAATCCTTGAATGTACCGTTCACTAACCCTAGGAAGCATTGTTCGTTCGATAATCCTCAAATGTATTGTCGAATGTAGCTTGCGCAAAACCCAACAATTGCCCGTCTGACTTCAGGAAGTGTTTTAACAAGATTTGGTGATAGTGACATGTTCCTCAGACCATTTCCCAGGTGCCATTTACAGTAAGTTACCACTGTTAGTTTAGCTGTAAATCTCTCTGACTTTTCGAACTATCACTCTCCCATAGACTTGAATGGGTTCGAATTCAAACTTTCGAAAGTTCGAAAACAGACTGAACTTTATATAGTTCTGCCATCTCTACTGGTTAATATGGACCAATCATGTTATTTCTTCTGTTTTTCAGTGCTCTGCAGAACACTTTGAAAGGGATTTTGTATTCTGCAAAATGATTGGAGGAGGAGTGTTCGGAAAGGTAAGTTATTTCAGTCAGTTATAATAATATTAATTATTTGACTTAATGTGAACTTGTTCATAGGAAGTATGAAATGCTCTGTTTTTTCCAGGTTTTCCTCACAGAGCTTAAATGAACAGGACACATCACTGTCAAAATCTTCAAAAGGAAAACCTTAAGGATAGATCAATAAACAATTTGTAAGTTGTAATAGAATTATTGGTCAAAGTATTTTAGATATATAGAATTCTTTAGAAGATGGGGCTCATTTACCCAGAGCTGCTATAGTCTGCTAAATGCTTCTTTCTGCTATCAATATCGTGTTTGCGAATGTGGGTAAATCCCGGTAAGGGTGTTAAAACCCACTGCGGATTTTAACGCCAGCTATCTGCTGGCGTTAAAATCCTGCGCAAAAATGAACACAAGTACGATATTAAATTGCGAGCTTTGGATGCGTAACCCGCACATCCGATGCTAATATGGAGCTAAAAGTCGCGCTAACCGCCCAGCGAGTCTGGGTAAATGAGGCCCAATGTATTTTGGGCCAATGAGAGCTTTCCAGGGTGGTATGCTAATTTCTACCTGAAGATTGCATTAATTAATAATAATTTTAATAATTAGGGTAATAATTTATTCTAAGGCATCTCCTGCTTTATAAGTTCCATGCTTTGGGATGGAGAAGAAAATTCTTGAGTTCAGCCAGAGGGAGAAGAACCAATTTCTGGTTAAATTAATCAGATCATTTCCAGTTGACAACGTTGAGCGTTTAGCTATAGAATATGCTCATGGGAATTTGGCTTCTCAGCTAAACTAAAGGGACCTGAAATCCTGTTTATTGTTATTCTTGTAGATATAAGACCTGTACCTAGTCAAATCCCCTTTAATGTAGGAATTGTCCTGATAAAACAGGCAGGGTTATTCAATTAAAGTTCTTATCGTTTAAAATGGTGCTAATTTTGCCCCAACTAATCAGGTGTTAGCTTTCAAATGTTAAATAAGATCTGATTGGTTGGGGCAAAATTAGCACCATTTTAAACGGTAAGAACTTTTATTGAATCTCCCTGTGGGTTTTTAAACTAATATCTCTCTATTTCTCCAGCTGTCCGGGAAACTGCGGACGGACTAGGAAATTGCATAATGAAAGGCCAAAGACACCCATGTCACCAAAGTATTATTAATTATAGTAAGTTACCAATGAACCTGTTACTGTGTAACCAGCTGGGAATCGTATTTGCAGTGTGATAAGTTATTTTGTGTTTGTAGTTTCTAGTTAAGAATGGGAGAATTCACCTTGGAGGAAGAGCCCAATGTGCTCATGAAACATGCCCATGTGCTCCTCCCGCGCAGTGCATATAAGTACCGCTCGCTCGTAGCGGAAAAGTCGATACCAGCCAATCGTTCAATACCACCGGTATACTGTTTATTGCTTACCTTGTTGGCTATCATACCGCATTCATTCCTTATAGTCCTTGGCAACCAGAAAACCATGTGGAATATTTATATATAGCCTGAGAAGTGTATGGATTGTTAAATATAGTAAATAGTTAGATGATAGTCTTAATAACTTATGTTAACATTTAAAATATCAGCTCCAAGGAGTCTGTGAGCTTTTTTGTTGATCTTATTGTTATCCCATAATTCCACGAGTTCTGCCATTCCCCGCAAAATGACATCACAACATATCATTTAGTTTGGCTATTATTATTATTATTATTATTATGGATAGCACAATTGCATTTATAAATTCACATCTGGCCCTGCCCCAAAGAGCTTACAATCTGTTACTAATTATGCTCATTCCTCAAACACAGAGAAAATGCATTAAGGTGGAAAGTGTCATCGACCGTCCATAACTGTGGTTCTATCTTCTTTTCCCCTTTCTTTTATCTCTGTATAAAATCCAACCCACAATGATATACAATTTGTGAATGGAATTTTGACAGCTTTTTAATGCTGCCTTTTATAAGGCAAATAATCTTGATATGCAAATTAATATCAATGCCCTGCTTTATTGTTTAATAATAATTATGTTCGATCTTTATTTTTTTATGTTGAACTTATTATTGTGACTTACATTCTTGAAAACTTTAATAAAAATTAATGAACCAAAAAAAAAGATGGAAAGTGTCGTGTCCACTCCTTGACTTTCTTCTGTCCCATTCCAACACTATGTCTGGAAATAATTCACAGCACAAAGGATGATTGACCAGATGAATAGCTTGACGAACAAACATTGACAAGCTGTGGTTGTGATCTAGGGTAGGGTATTTCATCTAGACTTTGGGCATTGGGGCTCCACATTGCTTAGACAGTTAAAGGATAGGTGCACTGTAAAATCAAGTTATGTTCATTTGGAAGCTGCAGCTTTAAAAATACTGTTGCCATATTTTTTTTTTACCTATGTCCCACCAGAGCCTAGCTTTGTGCCTTGGAAGTTGCTGACATCTTGTTACTGGTTTGCTGAATGTTAAGCTCCGCCCCTCTGAGATTTCCTCTGCTTTCTCCTGCTTGAGCCTCAAACAGTAATGCTTGTGAGTTCCATGCAAACGCACGTGCACGGAACTCACAGGCATTACTGTTTGAGGCTCAAGTAGGAGAGTGCACGGAACTCACAGGCATTACTGTTTGAGGCTCAAGCAGGAGAAAGCAGAGGAAATCTCAGAGGGGTGGAGCTTAACATTCAGCAAACCAGTAACAAGATGTCAGCAACTTTCAAGGCACAAAGCTAGGCTCTGGAGGGGCATAGGTAAAAAAAAAATATGGCAACAGTATTTTTAAAGCTGCAGCTTCCAAATGAACATAACTTGATTTTACAGTGCACCTATCCTTTAATCATATTGTGGAATTACATATGTATATTTAGAAACAACTCTCAGCCTTAATATATTTTTTGACCAGTTTTGTATCAGACCTTTGGGGACATTCATACCTCCCACAAGCTCATGGGCCCCTTATTCCCTTAGCCTAATTCCTTTTACACAAGTCCTAATAAAGAGTCTGTGACTTCAGCTTCACACGTTTTCTACCACACATGCAAATCCACATGCACGCAGTAACCTACACATAATATTTACATTTATTGTAATTATGCTCCTGCCGGTTATTGGTTTTATCATCTACAGGATGTGTAATACATTCAAACAGCAGAAAAACAACAAGACATCTGTCTGATGACATTTTAAACATTTGTAGAAACATTCACCACCTGTAGAAACAAGTTCTAAAGTTAATGCAGATGGACACACTAATTAGGCCATTTTAGCTGACGTCATATAGAAGCAGAACTTGAATAAAGCACAACCTTTCTCATTTTGCCAAGGGCACTGCTGTTCCTTGTCGTTTTTGAACATTTCCAATCTTTTATACCTTCATACTACCTACTGATGTCTGAGGTGCTCCAAAAAAGCTTTAGCTAGAGTTTGTTTGCATTAGGGATTGGGCAAACTGGTTTGGATTAGTGTTGACCTTCCTGTTCCATAAGGTCATATTCATTTGCTCATAAAACACATTGAAGTGAAATTAGGCTGCATGGAATATTTTGGCAAGAACCACTCAGCTAACACATTAATGGCTTAACATAGACAAGGTGTGAGTTTAATTTGAATCAAATCCCAAAATATGTGTAACCAGTTTGTTCTATCATAAAAGTGGGTCTGAGGTTTATAGAGAACGTAAAGGGAAGAAATTAACCTTACCACGGTTAACCCTTGCTTTAAAGGAAAACAAATAGGGAAATCTTATTGTAATGTGTGTATATCCACTACTTAAAGAATTTAAAGAAACTCTTGATACATGGTCCTCCAAATACATCTCCAGGCTAAATAAAATAAATCTTTAAAAAATGCTTTTACTGCCTAAATTAATGTATACATTTAGACCTTTAACTAAAAAAAACACCCAACTCTTCTTTTAATCTCTAAATAAAATTATTAATAGATTTGTATGGCCAATTGGGAAACCAAGGAAAAATTGCACCACAACAAAAAAGTTGGAGGATTAGCCTTTCCCAATTTCAAAGAATACTATATAGCAACCATTATGGACCAGACCAGATACTATTGGTCCGAAAAATCCCAACAGAAGACAGACAGAAGAAATGGGTTGAAATAGAAGAATACGGTACTAAATACAAATCATTACCTTCATTAATAGGATCGATAATCCTCAAAACCAAACTACCACAGACTTTTCTAGAAACTACAGATATCACTATTAAGATATGGATAGAGATAATAGTCTCACATGACCTCCTAACAGCTTTTATACTATATACCACTAAATAGTATGTTCGTTGTACTTACAACTAACAAAATGGAATAGAACAGAGTCAATATATATAACGGATTTCTGCAAAAATTAAAAATTCACAATTCCAAACAACTAAGACACTATTGAATCACCAGCTATTTCAGGAAAATAAAAATATGAAACACTAATTTGACCTCAAAAAATGTATGTTTGAGTTCTAGGTAACTATCAATATCATATACATACTATACATATTAAATGGTGAGATTTTAAAGAATCTAAAATAAAAATCAATTAAATATCTTTATTTTAAAAAATGTATTGTTGATCCAGAAAAACTGTCCATCAATATCAGCATTATAAAAGACCAGTCCCCCATTTATAAATATTGGCTGGCTTTTGGAAGAGTCTTTTTTTATATTGGGCTGATTCAATATAAAGAAAGTTTGCAGAGCTTGAGCTTCATGGACTTTTCTAATTCTTTATCCAATTTTAGTGCTGTGGAATTGGAATTATGGAAGGTATTAGGCAGTTTCCTTGTGTTATGTTATTTTTTTATATTTTCTGCATTTGAAAATCCAATTAATTGACACATAGGGCCATGTTTTTAAAGGCGGAGTAGGACTATTTTGCTGTACTGTACATTTAACATAAATTGCGTCAATGATTTCATGCCCGTGATTGTAGATTTACAATCGCCCATTGAATACCATTGCTGTATTGTACGAATATTCATTCATATATTTACAAATGTTCATAAAATTGTCGAAGGCAGGCGTACATTTACTGTCCCAATTGTACTTTTACAATAACCAGTGATGTCGCAAAATTGTGATGTTGGCTGTGGATTCCCCCTGTATAGATTTTTAAATAAACTAAAGATAGTGAGGCATCTTCTTCAATAGAAATAAGCAATTCTTAACCATTATTGTTATAGCAGTAACTGACCAACATCTGTACCAACTAATGATAAACCAGAAAACATGGCTGTTATATTCTCCAACAGGTTTTTATTAGTTTAATTAGCATTTTAATCTCATGTGACACTGTAATGGATGAAGAACCTACTGTAACTAGTGAACATAATCACAGGAAACATGGGCATGTGTTTTACTTCCAATAAACCTGTACTTGCACCAAGGTTCACTAAATCATAGAGATTTCATTCCGCCAGTGGTTCCACGGAATATGTCAGAATTCAAAATCCAAATTGAACCCAATTTAAGTTCATGGGAGTGGCATTTTTCAAACACCAAACTTCAATTTTTCTATGGTGAATTTAAAATTTTCTACACCACATGTTCAATTATCAACAATGCATTTAGAATTTTCTATGCTGCATTTCAATTTTTCAATATGGCATTTTGCCAAAAATTTTCCTGCCCTCCAAAATTCTAATTCAGCCAGATAAGCCTTGAAACCAGGTTCCGTTCGAACCCGGGACCCATCCCTACTATATCAGTTGTATTGTATTTCTGGGTATCCAGTTTGCAGTTACATTTTAGTGCATGTATTTCAAATACACCAGACTCTAGCGCACTGGTGAACCAAAGGAACCCCATAGGGATGTTAGCTTATTAGTTTTAGATAAAATCTGTGACGGATCTTGCCCCAGATTACTTATATTGTTTATACTGTTATAATTTGCTAGCCCTAAGTAAAAATGTACTGTGGGATCAAATAGAACCCAGTTCGAATCGAATCCGAGAGTTTCAAAGTCCCAGCGAAACTTTCAGAACCCCCGGAATTTACGAAACTCGATAATTATCGAAATCGAAAGAAGATGATAATCAAAATCAAATGTATATCATTATCGAAATCGAAAGTAGATGATTATCGAAATTGAACATAGATGATTATCGAAATCGAAAGTAGATGATTATCGAAATTGAACGTAGATGATTATCCAAAATGAAAATTAGTAGAAAAAGTTTGTACTATCAGTAACCCTCGAAAGTAGCATTCGATTTCGGTAACCCTCGAATGTACTAGCCGATTTCCGTAACCCTCAAAGTAACGTTCGATTTCAGTAACCCTCGAAAATAGAATGCGGAAGCTCGAAAACAGCCCGATTGTGATTTTTAAATGAGTTTTGGTTCTATTAATGGATTCACCAGACCATTCCCCAAGTCCCTGTTTTATTTACAGTAACCTACTAATTATATTTCATCCTTAAAATCGATAGAAACTTTTGAAATTTTTTCTCCCATAGACTTCTATGGGTCCGTTTTCAAATCTTCGAATTTACAGTTAAATTCGAAAATTCAAACATGGGAGGAAACTCATCAGTTTTGAACATCTCTAGCCCTAAGCAGTAATAGATGATGAATATGTCTTTGAACCAGACAATGTAAAGGAATTAACTACGCATTATTTTATGGCAAACTATTCATGTTCCTCAAGTTCAAAGCGGAGAAAAAAGTCTTCATAACATGTAGAAAACAAAACCGTTTAACATGGGATTGTTCATGACATATCTGACCCCATGGTTCAAAAGCCATTTAACCTTGAAATACTCCTGCTTCATAATTCTGTATCCAAGCAATAAGATATCCCAGGAAAGGTTATACAACCAAGAAGCTTTGCATAATGATGGTTGGTTCATTGAATAGAACTAAAGAAGTGATGGATCCTTTGTCAACAAAAAAAACATTTGATGTTCTTGTCTCTTACTTTCCAATTGTAAGGTTTCTGAATGAATCTAAATAAAGGCAAAGTAGAGGATCACACTGCAAAAAATACGTAAACACTCTTTATTACAAACCACGCATCTACAGAATATGTTGATTGGAGTGCAACTCTTCACTTTTGGGGGTAGATTGTCTGCACCTATGCAGGTGAATGTGTTCTGGGTCTATTCATATCTGGACATTGTTAGGAATGACAAAATAACTGTCAAAGTTACATTTACTCTGCCCAATAACCAATATCTATTGGTTATTGGTGCTAAAGAACTGACTGCTGGAAGATGGAGATCTCCAATCACCTTTACAGTCTAACAGCTGCTTGATATTTTGTTCTAACAAAATAATAATTAATTTTTGTATGAAACCTTAAAGGGACAGTTCAGTGGAAATTATCACTATTTGTTAAGTTGTTAGTTTGTGTAATGCCTTTTCAGTTATTCTACATAGTCTCTTCCATTTTGAAATATCAGTTGATTTCATACCCTTTGCTGATCCCTGCTGTTGACATTACTGAGCTGACATTTCAGGTTCCAACGGTCTTTCTTCTTCCCAGGATGCACCACTTCCTTCGAACGTTCCTAATAGTAATTTCTGCTGATTGGCTGTTGGATGGGTCAAAGATGCTCAGATCTCTACTGAGCAACTGAATCAACCCAGGCGCTGGGTCAAGGGCAAGACCATAAGGGTCTCTACTAGGGGTCCTGCAAACAGGAAGTCAGTATTTCGGAAGCATTTATTTATACACAGACAAAATGCTGAATGGGCAGATTAAGGTCATTGGGATGAAAAAATACTGCTCCTTTTTCTGAAAAGTATATGTATTTGCACTGAACATCCCCTTTAAAGCCCAGAGTTCATGGAGCAAGTGCAGACTGAGGGATAGAAGAGAAAGAGAAAACCCATGAAGTGGTGACAGTGATTGATATTTTTCATATCTCTATTGAAATCAACCAATCAGGGCTGGGGAAACATGGTATGACATTAAGAGGGAAGCTTTTTTTATTATAATATATCAACCTCTCTTGTATTATTTCTCTATATGTCCTATTCTTTCTCTATTTACATATACAGTATAATCAAAAAATAGAAGGAATAGCTGGATTATCATATGCAGAGAAACATTTTGAAAATAATAAATCTGAATACAGAAATCAGTTTAATTGCAAACTGTACCTTAGTATATAATCCCTATACATGTATTTGTAGTCTAAAATGATAAAACTGCTTTTCAGTGTTGAGTAAACGTCCCCCAAAAGGCCTTTGAAACGTAGAAACGTCAAAACCTCTTTTTACTTCGACCATTTGAACTGGTTTGGCTCTGGCTTGGAAAGAGCTTTATTTGACAATTTTGCTTGGAACAGGAGTCTGCTGAAGCAATTTACAAAGCAATTTAGGAGGGCGGCTCTGAGGTGGCCTTCATTATGCATTTACCAGCTGTGTAAATTCCAATTAAATAGTTACTTGAGCTGTGTAAGCAGGTCCATGACTCCTTAGAAAAACATGTATGGTGGATCTTTGACATTAACATGTCAGTCATGCACCGAAAATCAAACAGGTGAAATTACCAACTACAGATGCAGTGAAGTTTAAACCAAGTAGCCCAAAAATGTCCATTTTAATAAATGCATTAAAATATTCTTACTCATTGTAAGTGTTATCTCTCTCTGCCCTATGATGTTAGTCTTCTGGATAAATTATATAAATACTAAACCATTCATAACCAATAAACTACTTTATAAACTTTCATGTCACCCACTTATATATTAGCTTTTTAGCCAGTCGATACCTGGGTGTCTATGTGGTTGCCAGTCCATGTGTGCTCTGTAGACAAGGACCCAAACCCGAAGCCAGTTCAGAGTATTTCGGATTTTTCCGAACCGCGGAACTATTTTCGAACATTTACGAAAAAATTTTATTTGGTAAATTTGAAATTTCTAAAAATTTCTAAAATACTACATGAAATACCATCAGGGGGACCAAGCACGGTGCTTTAAAATGGATTTGTCATTGGAAGCTGACATTGGAAGCTATGTGTACCCAAGTGACGCTATATAAATATACATTGATGTCTAGGTGTACTAATGGTTCCTTTAACCTTTAACATTTGTAAGATGTGAATGTTGGATGTAAAAATGAAACTTTCCATGCAGTTCAACTCTCTTTTCATTTTCCAATTCATCAGTGAAGTGATCTCATTTCAAATCTGGAAAATCTTCACAGAAGATGCAACTGGAAAACCTCATTTAAAGGGTAAACGACAGAAAATCCAGCTCCCCAGTTTGTAGGATTATTGATTTATAGTAAAGAATCATTATTTCCAAAAACCCTTTAAAGACCTATAAGTCTGGATTTCTGAAAAATAGATTTCCTGCGCTAACATCATTTAAAGGGCAGATCGCTTTTGAAAAAGGTGATGACCAGTGAATATTACAGTGGAAAGAGTGCAATGCTCAGAACAATCCCCTGATGTAATACAAATATTACTATAATAACAACTCCATGTGTTTTGTGCTGAGTGGGATTATTTCTATTAAACCACAGAAGCAGTGGATGGTCCATAGAAAGACTTTATTAAAATAGAATGGTTTCTGCCTGAAAGGTTTGAGAGGAACATGGAAGGAAAATAAAAAGGAGGCGAAGAATCAGGGAAGGATCAAAAATAGTATAAAGGTAGAAAGAAAGACATGAAGAACTTTGAGGGGATAAAACTGTGGACAGAGCAGACCATGCAGGGGGGACCATAATTCTTTTCCTATCACAGATCTAGCCCTCACCACAGAAAACTGCTGTAGATGAAGCAGGACGGGAACCCCATCATAATTTTGCCAGGGACCCAGTGATTTCTAGTTAGCCACTGGTGGATTAGAATGGTATGAGAAGAAATGGAAATAAAACACGTGACAGTAATAAGCCAATCATATTGCTGTCATCTCTATATAAATTAATATAGGGAGTCGACAGTAAGTACTACATGTAGTGTCAGACTGAGTCTGGGTCCACTCAACACGCATCACTTTCACACTTTTCGATAACTGTCTTGCTTCTACTAATTCCTTAGAATTATTAACTTGTTGTTTCTTTCCCCTTGTTTTTGTATCCAACCATTTTCTCTGTTTCCATAGGTGAATACCCACTAGGATTTACCTGTATACTGGTGGGTCATGCCGACCCAGGCTACATGTGTGGCCCCCTGGACGATGATCATCACAATACTCAGCACAGGATCAGTCTGGACCCAGTGTAGCCACATGTAACAGATCACAGATAAAATCCATAGGAATGGGATCTGCTAGAGATTGGTTATATGTCTACCCAGGGGCCAAAATAACTGTAAACCAATGATTATTTTTAAAGAAGGGGCAGAATTGCAATGCAAGACTGAGCTCAGGAAGCTAAGGCTAGATGGCAGCACATGCTGAAGATTTGTATGGAACCAGGGTTCTCCTTTCCTAGATTGCATCACTTCAAAAACCCTACAAAACAAGGCAAATGTGTCTTACACTGTAATGGCATCCTGCGGTATTGGTCGCTAGATGTTTTTCATTATCATTTTTTGTATTTATAAACACACAGGGAGATTCAACAAAAGTTCTTATTGTTACAAATAGTGCTAATTTTGCCCCAACCAATCAGATGTTATTTAACATTTGAAATCTAACATCTGATTGGTTGGGGCAAAATTAGCACCGTTTTTAACCATAAGAACTTTTATTGAATAACCCTGATAGTTTTAGATGTTGTTCAGCTGATGTTCATTGCAACCATCAACCAGATTTGTCTTGAAAGGAAAGATATGGCCTCACTACCTGACATACAAACCAAAAAGTTTCCGCCATATTCAAATATACACACATACCCATGTACACACACACACATGCAGACACACAAGCATATTTCCTTCTCTGAACTTTGGGGGGATAAGTAGGAGTATTTTCTGTAGACAGCTCTAAACTTTTGAATCAATAAATCTTTGAGGAGAACTGGAAAAGGATTTGAAGAAAGGAGATATTTTGTAATTAATCACTAGTGCATGTGGAACAGTGCAGGATTAGTGCAGTGTATTTATTCTTCCTGATTTATAATAGGAACTAGTTCACATCATTCAGCAGGCTCACTGAATATGGTAAAAGAATTAAGGCAGCAAACTTATGAACTATTCAATCCAAAGAACTACTGATTAGGACCTTATTTGCACAGTATAGATAAGGCTATAATAACACAGAGCAGAGCTAGACTATATGTAGATTTAAATACAATATATTGTATGGGAGCTTGCAACCTCTAGAGACTGATTATATTTCCAAGACAGGGGTGTCGAGACATAGAACACTCATGGAGCTAAAGCAATGTAATTTAGCACTCACCTATGGAAGCATATTGTTCGGGGGCATAAGCCCCAAACCCTTCCCTGAGGGTACTGACACATATATGTACCTAGCCCAGGGCTGTTGTTTCAAAAACTAACCACCTGTCACAAGTTGCCCGGGTGCAAGTCCTTCCCAGACATGCCGCAGGACCCAAACCATATAGGATAGATTATTTTATTTTGTGCCAGATTCCTGATTATACAAATCACTCTCAAACCTAGGGATGAACCAGAGTTTCGGCCCGAACCTGGTATTGGTGAAACTACCTGTTCCAAGGTTGAATGTACCGCAGAAATTTCAACTGTTGAAACAAGACTTTTTGCAGTTTTGCAGCAGAATTAAATTTTTTACAATTTAAATTTCTATTGATTGAAATCCTGGCTTAAAAACAAACCTGGTTTCAATTCGGAAATGCCGGTTTTGAAAATCTGCAGATCTGCCTTTTTTTTTTTTAATTTTAGAAACTCTGAATTTTTTATAGAAAACAAAGAGATGCTAGTTGGGCACTTGTGCCTTGAAATGATATATTATTACCTACTCACCTCCAGTATGGACCCATGAAAACTATTTTTTCATCTATAGCAATTATATTTAAAGGGACAGTTCAGTGGAAATTATGAATATTTGTTAAGTTGTTAGTTTGTGTAAAGCCTTCTTAGTTATTCTACATATTCTCTTCCATTTTGAAAAATCAGTTGATTTCATACAATTCGCTGTTCCCAGGGCCGGATTTCCCACTAGGCCACCTAGGCCGTGGCCTAGGGCAGCGCAGCCACTAGGGGCAGCAAAAAAAAGAAAGAAAGAAAGAAAGAAAAGGGTAAAGCAGCATTGCACCCCCATTTTAAATATATACAATGCACGTTAGTTGGCACACAGCAGAGCTTTGTTAAATCAGAAATGGGCAGCGATTGCCGATTTGCTAGGGGAGCAGGTCCCTCCCCCACTTACAAAGCTCTGCTTCAGCTAATAAATGACGGCGTACAGGTCTACAGGCAGTACAAGTTAGCTGGCCTAGGGGAGAAAAAAGTATAAATCCGGCCCTGGCTGTTCCCTGCTGTTGACATTTCAGGTTGCACCAAGTCCTTGGAATGTTCCAAACAGTTATTTCTACTGATTGGCTGTTGGATGGGTAAAACATGCTCAGATCTCTAGTGAGCAACTGAATCAACCCAAGAGCTGGGTCAAGGGCAAGACCATAATGGTCTCTATTAGGGGTCCTGCAAACAGGAAGTCAGTATTATGGGTTGCATTAATTTATACACAGACAAAATGCTGAATTGGCAGGTTAAGGTCATTGGGATGAAAAAATACTGCTCTTTTTTCTGAAAAGTATATGTATTTGCACTGAACTTCCCCTTTAAGGCTTTCTGAGATTAAGATTGGTTTAAGCACTGCTGGGGCCATATTTATAAAGGCGCGGTATTGTTTTTTAGCAATACCACATCTTTAATGATCAGTTATATGATCGTTAAACCGATCGTTAATTTACGATCAGTTTAACAATCGTTAATTTACGTTCGTTATCGTAAATTTACGATACGACCGTAAATTACCGATACCGATCGTAAATCTATGATAATGAAATCGTAGATTTACGATCCCCATAGGATATCATTGCAGTAGTTTACTACCGCATGGTATTCTACATTCAAACGTTTGGTAATTTTCAGAACGTTCAGTTGTAAATGTACAATCACCGCCGTACATTTACAACCGCAAGCACTAACCCTCGGTATCGCTAAAAAGCAATACCACAGATTTATATATGGCCCCTGGTTTCCAAAGTTAGTTGTTTGTAACTGGCCACTATCTAACCTGCACCATATATGTAATGAAGAAGCAAACATTAAACCAAAGAGCAATATAAAAAAAATACTTTATCACTTTATTATATTACCGTATTACATTTGGAATTACTGGATAACCCCCCCCCCAACCAATAGCAATTTGTTTAAAAAAAGGGACACTAAACTGAAAAAAATTACTTGCCTATTTCTATATGTTTAGTGCTGCCAGGAACTTGATCCCTTTTGCTCTCAGTGCTCCCTGTCATTAGATCTCCTCATGTCCTCATGTGCTGTTCAGCTCACTCCTAGTTAGTATGCATGTCTCCTCTCTATGTATCCACCCCCTCCCAAAACTGAGGCACAAATGGAGTGTGGAGCGTGTGCATTGGAGATGATCTGTGCTTCACTACAGTCAATAGCATTCACCCAGTTATTTTGTGTTATAGTGAAAGTAAAACTGCTTTGCTATGGGAAGGTAAGCAGCACTGAGAGATGTAATCACTGCTTAAATCAAGTAAGATTTTCTTTTAGCTGTAGGAGTTTGAAGATGTGTGTGTGTGTGTGTATGTGTGTGTGTGTGGGAGTACTTTGTTATTGATTTCTTTAGGCTCATTGCTACATTGGGACTTCAGTAACACAGACAGCAGCTAAATGCAGGATTGGGTTTATCTGCACAGAAAGAGCACAGAGAAACAGATAATGTGTATTCCTTTTCCTGATCTTAATGCTGAATCGATTAGCCATGCAGTGACAGAGAAATAAGCTTTACTTTTGTAGAATGGATAGTTTCTACATGTAGTGTGCCAGGGGGAGGAGCTGGGTGATTGATAGATCATTACATTACTAGCTGTGCCCCGCCCTCTTTAAAAAGTAAAACTGCCAGAGCTAAAAATACAAGGAATAGGAAAGTCAAAGAAGATGAAAAAAAGCAGATTTAAGATTGGTGGTATTTAATCCTAATTACTGTGTGATAAAAAATAATTTGGCACAGTTTACATGTCCTTTAAAAAATCCAAATGGTTAAAGCAGTAAAATGATTCTGTTCCTTATTAATTATGCAATATTCTAATCAAACCTTTCCATGTTGTGTAAGTTATATATGGCACAGAGTCTCGGTAAAGTAACCATGTCAGATATATCTTTCAGCTGCATTCACCGTGAAACTCTTTCATCGCAGTTATCAGTCTCTAGATCCTCGGACTTTACTTTCAAGCTGAAATAACAGCGAAACATTTGCACTACGGATGAAGTAACATGAGTTATTGTAACTACTTGGAATATTTTAAACATTGGACTTCAAGTGTGCAAGGCACAATATATCATCATAAGATGTAAAGTTCAGGTACACTGCTGGATTGTCCACATGTATGAAACACACAGACAATTGTTTGGCCAGTTAAACTAATGGCCTGGTAACTTGTCATTTTCATCTCTTTTGACGGCCTAAGACTGGGCACACACCTGAATGAAGATATTCGACGCGACAGACGCTTTCAAGTGATCGGACGGGCCAAAATATTATGGAGGCGAAATAAATGCTTTTTCTCCTGTACTGCCGCCTTTCTAGTTGGCCTCAGGGCTCGCCACCATCAAATGTTTCACTTTGCTTCATGGTAGGTGCTTCCCTTGACATATGGCTAATCTGTTATGAGGCAAAATAATGCTCTCCCCTTCCTTTCCACCTCCTCTTCAAGCTTGCCAAGCTTTTTTACAAGCTTTTACATGCTCAGAGGAGGCAGCTAGGGGAATAGCATTCAGTCATTGGCTGCTATGTCATATGTAAAGGTTTGTACACACGCTCGATTTACGTGTTAGGAACGACCCCCGACGGCCAAGTGCAACACGCAACGAACAGCCGTTTCACCCGAGAATCATCCGTGTGAATGCGGTTGGTCGGGGGTCATTCACCGATCCACCAGGCGGATCAACGAACGACCCCCGACCGAATGCATACACACAGACGATTCTCTGCACAAAAGCGGCCGTTCGTCGCGTGTAGCGCTCGGCCATTGGGGCTTGTTCCTCATTCGTAAATCGAGCGTGTGTATGAGCCTTTACAGCCATGACTGAAACCTGCTAACCGAAAGAACCAGGAAGAAGAATGAGAGGTAACAGAATATCAGGCAGCATTTCAGGTTAGACTTACATCTCTTAGATTTCAATTTATTGCCACATTAGAGGCATGCAGAATGTTATCAGCAAACGGGGCATAAATTCCAGGGGAGAAATTTTGGCCATGGGCCAATTATTTATAGTTATGTCCCCTGATCAGAAATGTTTATAATGAAAGGTTTCACTGTATCATCTCCACTTTCCTATATTGGGCATTGTCCACTGCTGATTGATCTTGGATAAACATCTACGTGTTTGAGCTGATGTTTTGGTATGTGAATTAGTAGATGTTTTATCCTTTTCCAGACTAGGTACACAGAGCAATATTTTGATCCAACTGATATTCTGTTATTTCGGTTGATTGGTTCGATAAATGAGCAGCACTTGTTAGTTGAAACTTTGTTAAAATGAACATATCAGTAAATTTCTCTCTATTGTGTGGTCCTCTGGCCAACTGGCCAAGCGCAGCAACGAATCGATTGGTTGGAAATATTGCTTTGTGTTCACCATATTAATGGCACATTGTTTAGACCTTAATTTAATTGTTGACCTTAGAGTACTGTCTGCATTGGTTGTAACAGCGGATACAGTATACCAACACAATTAATGCAAATTGATATGATCATTTTCTTTTCCATCGTAACTGACACGGTATACGGACATATCTGACATAATAGCATTTTATATATTGCTAAATAGTGTCACATAATCAATCTCAATTTGATATACATATGTATCTCACTGCCACCTTCATTGGTGCCTGCAGCACTGCACATAATTAGAGATGGACTTAGAACCAAATCCAAACTCGAGTTCGATCCAAACTTTCATAGATCGGACGAACTCGAACTATTCGAACTTTCCAAACTACGAACTTGTTAGGTTTTATGAATTCGCAGTTTTTTTCGATAATTATTGAATTTATGTGCGGTTTGCTACCCTCAATTTTGGGCATAACCCTTGAATGTGGCGTTTCGGGGGTTATCCCTCAAATGTTACGTTTCAGCGATAACCCTCAATTGTATCGTTCGGTAACTCTCAAATGTATAATTTGGTAACCCTCGTATTGGCCATAACCATTGAATGTAGTGTGCGGAAACCCGACAATTGCAGATCGTAGGGGAAAAGAAGTGTTTAAATGCATTTGGTGATAGTGACATGTTCCCCAGACTATTTCCCAGGTGCCACAGCCATTTACAGAAAGTTACCATTGCTGTTTTATTTGTACTTAATCTGAACTTTTCAAACTCTTTTCTCCCATCGACTTTAGGGCTAGACCACAGTAGCACGTTTTTCCCGCGTTTTGCGCTCGTGCCCGTGATTTTCGCTAACATGGAAATTGCGCGAACGTTCCTGTGATTTCCGATGTGCATGTGATTGCGCGTCCGTTTGCGATTTGCGGCGAGCATTTTTTTCGCTTTAGAGATAGCGAAACCGCAAGCACAAATGCAAAAATAACGCGCACTAACGCAGGCGAAAGCGTGCACGCTTGGTGCGTTGTAGTGTGGCCTCAGTTAATGGGTTTAGTTTCTGAACTTTTACTGAAGTTTCAGAAAGCTTCAAGAAGTTCACCCATCTCTAAACTTAATAGCATGAAGGGTGCAAAACCCCAGTGCAAATTGATACCATGTGTCAGAGAAATATTATAGGTGACTATGGATCTGTAGGCTGCAGCCACACTATCAACGCATGGTACTGTGCATGAAAAGCTTGATCACAATGCAGCGCCCTTCCCAAGCACTACCGTACATTCTGTTTATCTGTTATCGTGTTAAAAATGGTAACTACATGTTCTCTGAAAACAAATCGCATCCCATACAGTGTGGCCACCCACATTGAAATGCACTGGCACACAATTTGCGCATGCTAACGGATTGCAAATCATGCTTGGAAACGCGTTACAATTGCACCAAGAGGGCATAGCCCTTACTGTTACTTTATTTCCAGCGGGTACAGAAGCAATGGGGTGATGGACATTTGGGCATTTTTATCCCACTACTTCACTAATACATTAAATAAGGGTAGGGAGAGAGTTCAGGCTTTGATACTCCCTTTTCAGCAATATGCTATCCTACGTCTTCATTGGTTTAATTGATTGGGTTATGGTAATTTTCTTATTTGTGGATATGTTTTTCTACATGTGAAGATATCTTGGATATAAAATAATACCTAACCTAAAATGATTGAAAATACATCTTCACCTTCATCAATGGCTAACACGGTACAATTCTCTACTACTATTTAACTGTACCTGAAAAAATTATGTTTTATTAATTTTTTTTACTTCTAATTTCTGATTGTGTCCTCTTGTCTTTATATAGTTTAACCAGGAAATTAAATGTTTAATCATGTGAATCGTGCTTGACAAACTCAAGAACCCTGGGCTTGACTTTTTAATGTTAGCGAATGATCCCCACAGGGTTTCCAGAATACACAGGCGGGTGATTAGAGGCATCTAAAGACCCACTAGTATAATCTTAGAAAATGTGTTCATTTTCCTTTGGCAATCTCAGGCTCATTTTCCACTTGATCGCTCCGTGAGTGAACTGTAAACTAGAAATGACATGGTCTCATTAATTTGGCAATGATGGGCAAGAAGTGGCCATTTAACACACCCAGAAAACTATTGGTTAGGGCAGGGTCAGGTCAGAGGTCAACTTAAACATAGTTAAAGCACTGATGGGATCGGCCCATTCATGTTACAGGCTAACTCCTCTATGACAAGAGAAGCTGATCAGAAAAATGATCTGGATTCTTCCCAGACAGTTTCAAAGAGGTTTAGACAATCTGGGGAAATCTTGTTAATTACCCAGCATTCCAAAACAAAACAAAGAAATAATAAAAATGTAAAATGCCCCAGTTTTGAAAATTATAGAGATTCCAAATGAAGAAGCAACATGTGGGTTCTGAGCTGGAACTTATTGTATCATCCATTTGGGTTGATCTAAAAAAAACCTTCCACCTTCCATGTAAATATCCACATTTAATTTAATGGAGCGTGTTTTCTTTATGAACGGATTTAAATCCTCTTTAAAATGTATTATTTAACAGGCATCTTTGGCACTAACTAAAGCAGGATTCTGATTTCATTAGAGTCCTTTAAACCTAATCCGAATGATTCATTCAGCAGTTAATTTAATTCCAATCATTACTGTACACATCCATATAAACTAAAGCAACCTGCACCAACCATCTAAACTTAAAGGGCCACTTAATGCCACTTAATGTCCACTCTTAAAATAAAAAAATGGTCAGCTGTCAGGTACTTGCCCCCAAATACTGATATTCAGCACATTATTAGATGTATTATTAACCAGATATTTAAAGGGACAGTTCAGTGGAAATTATCAATATTTGTTAAATTGTTAGTTTGTGTAATGCATACTTAGTTATTCTACATATTATCTCCCATTTTGAAAAATCAGTTGATTTCATACCCTTTGCTGTTCCCTGCTGTTGACATTAGCGAGCTGACATTTCAGGTTCTAACAGTCCTTCTTCTTCCCAGGTTGCACCACATCCTTGGAATGTTCCTAGCGGTAATTTCTACTGATTGGCTGTTGGATGGGTCAAAGATGCTCAGATCTCTACTGAGCAACTGAATCAACCCAATCACTGGGTCAAGGGCAAAACCATAATGGTCTCTACTAGGGGTCCTGCAAACAGGAAGTCATTATATTGGAAGCATTTATTTATACACAGACAAAATGCTGAATTGGCAGATTAAGGTCATTGGGATGAAAAAATACTGCTCTTTTTTCTGAAAAGTACATGTATTTGCACTGAACTTCCCCTTTAAAGATATTTATTGTCCCCATTCTGGCAGAGTAAGCTGACCCTCCATGTCAAGGCTGTGACAACTGACATCACAGCCAATGATTGACTGCAGTTTCACCTGCTGCTTCATCTGTACATGTTCAAGCATATAAAAAGCTCTTTGAGCAGAGGGAGGAAGAAGATACTTTTCCCAGAAAAGAATAGAACTCATAATTAAATATCTGGTTACAAATCTATGTAATATACTTGTAAAAATAGCAATCGAGGTTGCTGGCAGATAACTGACTAATCGCTAGTTTTTTGTTCTAAGAATTGACATGATTAGTAGATGGTGTATCAGATTAATGCTTCCTGATGGAAGCTCAGTGGGGATGTACTACACCAGTTTAAAATCATCTGAAGATATAAGGTTGTCAGAAAGAAGCCTTATCAGTACTTTTTGTTTGATGAACTGCCAGATGGAAAGCCCTTTAAAGTAGCTATTTTAACTTTTTAACAATTTTTTTTGACACAGTATAACACAAAATGCACACACCACTGTATGACAAAGCATATGGGTTATCGTGCCTTTTACAGCATTGTAGTGTGAATGGAGCTTTACATGTATTTTGCACAGCGTTGGATGAATAAAAACAAATTAGCCAGTGACTTGTACTGTAATGAACAATGGGGGATGGAAATGTCAGGTGCTTTCCTGATCTATGGAAACTAAAACCCCCAGTCTATGAACCAACACAATCTGCCCAGTAATCTGCTTACTAGCAAACGTAATTCAAAGTCATAACTCTATGTGCTCGTTGTGCTTAATGTTGAGCCAAATGACTTTCTGATATGCAAATTGACATGTCACAGACCTAATCCCGGTGGTCTTGCATGTAACAGGAGAAATTGGTTTAGAATCCCTTAATTACTAGGTTGACTGAGAAAAGGTCTGGCTCTAATCATCGCACATCTGTGGAAATCTGGATTCTGGGTATTTCACCACTTTGGTGGTATTTACCTCTTCCAAACTCCACTGGGTGCCGTAATTCCATTATTACCAGAAAGCTTTCTGTAAGGTTCATATAAACGTTTGATCGCTGGTGCTGACCCACGACGCACAATGTGCATGCACAGGAGTTTCAGAGAATAATCATGCCATGTATGGGCACCGAAACGCCTGTTTGGTTTAAGATCCGCCCAGCAGGTCGGGGAACGATCCCCAACCTAATGGCTTTTTGGTCAACTAAGTGCCCATACATGGCATGATTATCATCCAAAATGCCTGTGAATACACATTGTGCGTCGTGGGTTGGTCCCTGCGATCAAACGTGTGTATGAAGCTTCAACGTCAGGCACGTTTCAGATAACTGATAGAGTTCACCTTAGATTGTCAAATCTAAAAAGCTTTTTGGTAAAAAATGTATGGGCACCTAGTCAAAAAGGTAAAGTTCTAGTGGAGAAACACCTGCCACCTAATAAATCACTATAAATATAGGGTCACTAAATGCATCCAGCGTCTATCTCAGTAAGGCACGATCCAATCGTGTGCTAAAAAACTGGCGAGTCTGGCGAAACTAGGTGTGCTGAAATACGCTTTTTGGTGCGCATGCAATCATCTTTTTTTGCACAATTGCATGCGCTCTGACTATCTGAACAACATTGTGGAATCACAGCACAAGCACACGACAACATGCACAATTGCACCGGAAATGTTCATTTGCCTTGTTCACTCTTACCTTTGTAAATTAGGATATTACAAAACTGAGGCTCGATCTGTTAGGGAAGGTTTCATATGTATGTGCCAGTTAATATGGGGGGAAATAAGCAGTTTTCTGACACACTGAAACTGAAGATTTGGGAGACTATCAGATTGACGTTGATTTGTGGGCAGATGCAGATCCTTCAACATTCACCTTCAGATCTTCAGATAGGGACACTATTGAGAAATACATTGCACAGAGCTGTGCTAAAATCAGGTTCACTTCATTATACTCCCCCTGCAGCCCTGTACTATGTTCTTTCTATAAGTGTAACTATTAAAGGGGGAATATTAAAGGGGATGCAGATGGAATGCAATCTGTGGCAGATTTAAAGCAATTTTTAGGAGACTGTGGGCGTTTAAAATTTTGTGGAACTGTTACTTGTAACAGACTGAGCCTGAATACATATGAAATCTACATATTACAATGCTCCCCAATTTGGGTTTTTGTACATGTATTAACTGGCACATGCATATAAAACCTTCATAGCAAATCAATCCACATTTTTGAAATATCCCATTCCAGCACCTGAGATCTGATGGAAATCTACAATTTACAAATTACAGAAACAAAACGAGCAAGGCCAAAGAAGACTTGTAGGTGAAAGAAAAAAGGGTGTACAAGCCCTTCAAATTATTGTTTATTATAATTCATCCAAGAAACAACAATTTACAAAACACCGGCATATCGAGAAAACTTGTAGTTTTCAGGTTTTTTTTTATTTCAATAGCTTTAAAGACTCAATTGATTAGAATTCCATCACTGTGTTATGTACTACACAGATTTTCACTAAGAAGAAATGTCCATCCCTCCCTCTATTAACTTAGTACAGTATAGTATAGTAGTATTTAGTACAATTGAGTAGTATTCAGTACAGTACATTATAGGATTTGAGGTTGAATAAAGACATTTGTCCATCCAGTTCAACCTACATTTCCTGCCTAACTGTGGATCCAGAGGAAGGCCAAATAAACCCTACAGAATTATGAAGAGAAAAAAATCCTTCCTGACGCCAAGTAGCAATTGGAAATTTCCCTGGATCAACTCTACTTTTTTTTTTTTTGCCTTCCTCTGGATCAACAGTTAGGAAGGAAATGAGGATATTTCTAGATGGGTTAAACTGGATGGACATATGTCTTTATTCAACCTCAAATACTATACTATACTATACTGTACTTGCAACTTTCCTTGTTTGCAGAAACTCATCCAGCTTTTTTTAAAACTGACCAATGAACCTGCCATAACAACTTCCAATGGAAGAAAGTTCCTTAGTTTTAGCATGTTCTGATATACTTGGATTGTTGCTATAAATCCAGATGAGTGCTTGGTCTTCAATCCTATTCTACTAGATATATATACAATGTATAATATAGATTTACTACTTACTATTTACTGCATACTGTATGTAGTTTATTGTATGTAGTATATATATCATCTATAGTATATATAAATATTGCATACAGTATGTAGTGTGTGTTTATATATATATATATATATATATATAAAAACATGGCGATTAGCACTCCACAGCTGGCAATCAGCTGCCCGGGGTGCCATACAAAAATTCAAATATGAGGTAAGAAGAAGGCATTTTCGGGACTTCATACAAAGATAAAATATAACTTTTAAGTACACTAAAACTACGTGTACACCTATGCGTTTCAGCTTCAAACAAGCCGTCATCAGTATGTGACGGCATGTTTGAAGCTGAAACGCGTAGGTGTATCGTTTTAGTGTACTTAACAAAAGTTAAATAGAAAATAGCTTTATTCCACGATGTATGAAAACTAAATTTTCCAGCATTCTGTGCAGCAAGGGAATGCTGGGACTTGTAGTTTTTAAACATGTGAGAAATTCATTAAGAAGAAACTAACTGCAAATAGAGAATGCTGGAATTTGTAGTTTTCAAACATGTGAAAGGTCACAAGTTTAACATCCCTTCTCTGTACAATAAGGCTGTATTATATCTAGACACATGCCTTTGCCACAGGCTATAAATCAGATACTTTGCATGTCCCCACCCATTTCTTTAAGTGAGAAATACGTGTTTATATGTTAGATTATTAAGGCAATGCTCTTATAATAACATGAGGCTGTGAGGTACCTTCTGTTATAAGAAGGCTCTATTTCATTTTATACTCTGTGGGGAGCTTTTAGCTCCTCTATCCACACCTCTCCCTAACATGTATATTTAATCAGTATTTTGTGCTACCAAGTCCTAACCTCATAGTGATTGTAAAACTGGAACTTGCTGTGGTAATTACTAATAAGTATGAACCTAGCATTTAATCTTGATTCTCTATAGGGTCTCAGTTTGTCTAACGGTGCTGTATAGATTGAACTGCACAATATGGCAGGAATGCCTGGCTCTGTTCTCAGATCTGTAGGTTTATACCACTTAGGCTAGGGACACATGGCACTATTATTTGTCCCAACTGAATGTTGGCTATTAGTGAGAGAATGGCCTGGGGCTTAGATTGCCTGGGGCTGTTTTCAGACCTGCAGGTTTATTCCAGTAGATTCTAGCTGCCAGGTAGAATAGGTAAGGAAGGGTATATGTGTGTGATTGTTCATGTAATATGGTGCGATTGCTTGGGTCTTTTTTAGGAATTTCAGGCTGGTGGTTCCTGAGAGCACTGCATCTACGCAAAATATACACACGTGATTTCCACTGTGCACCAACGGGCACACTTTTGCTAGTATATACATTTATCTATTGAGATAGATAGATAGATAGATAGATAAATAGATAGATAGATAGATAGATAGATAGATAGATAGATAGATAGATATAATGCATATCATATATTAGATATAATTTTTAATACAGACTTTTTATAAATTTGAATCTTAATTTTAACACACGAACATTACAACACTAACAGGTAGCCGTCATCAGGATCCTGATGTTCATGTGGTAAAATAAAGATTGAATTTATAAAATGTCCGTATGAGTGCTCTGACAAATTCTCTTCTAATATATAATATGCAACAGCAGCATCGCGACATTGGAAGTCTGAAAGCAGGAGTACGGAGGAGACAAGGGAACTATATATATATATATATATAATCTATACGATATATATATATATATATACCATTTATAAATAAACACGTTTCAAATTAACCATAGAACAATATTCTTAAATGTACATTTGCTAATGCAAGAAACGTGTCTGAAAAGTCAGGGAGCTTAAACTAATGACTTAATGAGAAATACATTGTAATCGCTATGGCGGAAATGTGGATGGAAGAAATGCACAAATGGGCAGTGATTAATTATAGAAGGTTATTCCTTGTTCTGAATAGACAGATAGAAAGGAAGAGCATGTTTACATTTAAGTCTAAATAATCTAAGAATAATTCCTTAAAATTAATCACCTAAAAGTACCTTTTTTTTATCTGTAGAAAAGAGTCTGGCCAGTTTCCCTCTTCTACACAAGCCATACCAAGGCACCATACCACAAACCCCAATGAATTAATGTTAAGGGCCAGTTCACCCCTCAAATGAAAAATTGTATATAGGTAAATCACCACCAAAGCTCCAAATACTTGCAATATTTAAAAATCTGAGAGATGTAAGCCTAATCTGAAATGCTGGCGGATGTTCTCTCTTCTGCCTTCTGGTTCTTTCAGCTGTCAGCCTTGGATGTAACAGATGACATCACAGATAGAGATGGCCGAAACTAGTAAGTTTCGTTCCGTGTCGGAGAGGTTCAGTGTCGGATCCCATCTCTAATCACAGACAGTAACTAAATGTTATTCTCTTAGCTGCCTCCTCTGAACATGTAAAAGCTTATAAAAAGGCTTGGAGAGCTTGAAAAAGCGGAAACTTTTGAGAGTCAGAGGTAAAGGGGAGAACATGATTTTGCTATATACCAGATTATCCTTATGTCTGTCGCTTTCTAACTATTGTAGTTTTAAGGGGGTAATTTACCTGTTTATAATTTGATTGGTGATCTTGCCCTTTATAACGAAGCATCTCTTCTATACGTATTGCTGCCCATAGTTGGTGAAACCAGAATTCTCATAATGCATTCCGCCAGCCATAAAGTTCACATCCAACAAAAGGTGTTAGAAAACGGTATTTTATTACCTGTCATGTTAAAGTACAGAAACAGGAGACATTGATAACGGTTACATTATTTTTTATGTTTGTTGGAATAATTCAAGCAAATAAAGTTAAAATGATATGTTTGTGTTATGGTCACAGGCCGTTTGGCACAGGTCCTGGTATGGATTTGAAGAACGTATCATGGTTTTGATCTTAATGCCGCACAAGGTCATTAAAGTCCTTAGTACAATTTTAGCATAATTCAAAGTTTTCCTGTGTTTAAATGTAACTTATTACAATCATTATTTGAGGCAGCACCGAGGATAATTGCTTACATTGTTTGTGACCAGGTTAAGGTGACTGGATCACAAATTTTAAACCTTTACCTTGTTCTTACCTTGTTTTGTCGAAATACTTTGATACACCATTAAACAAGGGCTGTGGTGATTGCCAAGGGAACAACAGGCAAACCTAGATTTGGGCTAACGATTCTATAATAATATGCAGGGGGTGATTTACAAAGCCATTTGGCAATTATGCAATAACTAAGTGTAGCTGGCTAATTATAGGGGTTTATGGAATAAGAGGTGCAAATGTTTTTCTGTGCAATTGCCTGCAGCAGCCATTCAGAAAACATCAAGTAGGCAATGGGAGCTTAGAGAGATGAATTAAATGGCTAAAGAAGAGTAGCAAAGGAAGAAGTCGTTTAGAGGTTTAGAGGTGGTTATTGGTTAAATGCTGTTTGAGTGGGAATGGGGTATTTCTAGAGAATGGGTGGAAGTAGCTCCAGATTGGGGTATTGGGGTTTCCAGATCACCTGCTGATTGTAGCATTATCTCAAAGGTACCTCCACTCGAAAAATAGGGTAACTTTTTTCAGTTTAATTGAAGAACGGAGGGTAAAGAAGTTAAGGCTTACCTCACGCTCTTCAATTAAATGATCAGGACACAGGAGGATATCTTTTTCCAATGAAGATAAACTTGCAACCAGCACCGATGGAGAGAGAAATGTGTAAGAAGCTTTAGGGATTGCGGAGGTAGGTGAGTATAACAATCTCAGGCTTTGGGGTGATTCAGAAGGTAAGTATAGATTTAAGTGGTGGGTGGTGGCTATGCCCTGCAAATCCCAACCAAAGAATTACTGCCTAAAAGCACCAACTACGCTATTTACAGAACAAAAATATTTATTTGCCTCAACCTCTTTAGCTGCAAGATATCCTGAGATACAGTAAATAGGAGAGAACATTATTTAAAGGATATGTACACTGGGAAATTTTTTTTTTAATTGCCCATTACTGGAAACTAAAATTCTTCCCAACTATCACCTGTCACGAACTTACCTGCCGCTCCGGTCCCACACCGCACTGCACTTCTGGGTGGGCAGCATCGTAGACGTCATGACGTCACGACGCCGACACACCGGGCGGCGCGAAGATTTAAAAACCAGCATCCTCCTGGACCCGGTGCCTGATAGTAGCGTTTGCTACCTCCCGGCTCCTTGTACTCACCTGCCTTGGATCCTGTTCCTTTCCTGCGCAAGTTACTTACCTTGCCTGTATCCAGTATCCAGTTACTTACCTTGCCTGTATCCAGTATCCAGTTACTTACCTTGCCTTTATCCAGTTACCTACCTTGCCTGTATCCAGTATCCAGTTACTTACCTTGCCTGCATCCAGCATCCAGTTACTTACCTTGCCTGTATCCAGTATCCAGTTACTACCTGCCTTATCCAAGTATCCAGTTACTTACCTTGCCTGTATCCAGTATCCAGTTACTTACCTTGCCGTACCAGCATCCAGTTCTTACCTTGCCTGTATCCAGTATCCAGTTACTTACCTTGCCTGTATCCAGTTACTACCTTGCCTGTATCCAGTATCCATCTACTTACCTCATCCTGTAATCCAGTTATCTCACTTTGCCTGTATCCAGTATCCATCTACTTACCTCATCTGTATCCATTTTACCCTACCTTGCCGTTTATCCAGCCTTCAGTTCCCAGCAGCGCCTAGTTCCAGTATCCAGCCTACAATTCCCAGCAGCTCTGTGTCTTGCATCTTCCGGACTATTCGCCTCCTCCTAAAGCGTACTCGTAAGTACCCCGGCCTCCCGGCCGTTTATTACAGTACTATCAGGCCATGGAAACACCTGAGGGGGCTATGGCAGAGTTGAGCAAAACTCTTCAGACTTTGTCCAAACGCATGGACATTTTTGAACACCATCAGGGTCAGTTGGCTCAGTTCATGGATACCCTCGCTGTCCGGCTACCCCCAGCTTCTACCTCTGCTCCGGGTTCTACGCCGCCTTCTTCAACGTCCGGATCCGGTGATCCTTCCCTTCGAAGAGAGCCCCGCATACCTCGGCCCTCACGGTTTGACGGTGATGCCCAAGCCTGCCTTGGATTCATTAATCAGTGCCGAATCCAATTTGAACTTCAACCATCTCATTTTGCATCTGATCGTGCAAAGGTTGGGTACATCATCACCTTGTTGGAGGGTAATGCTCTGGCCTGGGCTTCTCCCCTATGGGAAAAAGACGATCCTTTAGTGAATAATGTTACCGACTTCCTGTGTATGTTTCGAAAGGTCTTCGATGCTCCAGGAAGAACCCTGCGCCTCCTCCCGTTTGATGCAGCTCCGCCAAGGGTCTTGTTCCTGGGACAATATGCATTGAATTTCGCACCCTTGCCGCGGAGACTTCGTGGAACAATGAGGCACTTACACAGCCTTTTGGCAGGACTCTCTGATCGCCTCAAGATGAATTAGTATCTAGAGATTTACCTGTCCCATTGGGACTTGATTACGCTATGCATCCAGATTGATACCCTTTCGTGGAACGGCAGGCATTAAGGTCTGCAGCTCGTTCCAAGCTTCCCTAAGACCTTCCCTAAGCCTGCTCAGACCTTTCCCAACCAATATCTCGGTTGAAGAGCCTATGCAAATTGGCGGCACTCATCTGTCTCCTGAGGAAAAGTCATGCAGACGTACTAATGGACTTTGTCTCTATTGTGCTGGGCAAGGACACTTTGTAAGAAATGTCCCCAGAGTCGGGAAACTCTATGCCCTAGAAGTTAAGGGAGGGCTCCTTCTAGGTAATGTTAAGTCTCCTGCCAAATTTGAACCACTGAAACTCTTTCTACCAGCAACTATCACCTTTAATGGTAAAACTTTTTCCTCCCAGGCCTTTGTCGATTCTGGTGCAGCTGGAAACTTCATTGATTCTACCTATGCACAATTGGGACTCCCTCTCCTTTACTTGCAGCAACCTCTTCGAGTTCTGGCTATTGACAATAACCCTTTGGCTTCTGAATTCATCTCCAAATCTACATACGAAGTCCTATTTCACATTGGCATATTTCACCAAGAAAGTCTTTTCTTTGTCATCCAAAGTCCTTCCGCTCCCCTGATTCTCGGACTTCCATGGCTCAGATTACACAACACTGTTATAGATTGGTCTAACAATGAACTTAAGTCTTGGAGTCCTTTCTGTTTTGAAAATTGTCTTTCTACTCATTGCACACCATTACCTGTGAAAATAAATCTGAGAAAGACCTCCCTGTATGTTATTGTGATTTCTCTGATGTGTTTTGTAAAAAGCAAGCTGAGAAGCTACCACCGCACCAATCCTATGATTGCCCCATCGATCTTCTCTCAGGTACTATGTCTCCTCGGGGACACACATACCCACTGTCTCCCTCGGAAACTCTAGCCATGAAAGAATACATTACGGAAAATTTATCTAGGGGTTTCATACAACCGTCCACTTCCCCTGCTGGAGCTGGGTTCTCTTTTGTTGAAAAAAAAGACGGAGGTTTACGACCCTGCATCGACTACCGTGGGTTAAATAAAATCACAATAAAGAATCGGTATCCTCTTCCTCTCATTTCTGAACTGTTTGACCAGATAAAAGGGGCTAAAATATTTACCAAACTGGATCTCCATGGGGCATACAATCTGATCCGTATATGCAAAGGAGACAAGTGGAATCAGGGGCACTTCTAGGGTTTTTGGTGCCTGAGGCAAACTTAAGAATGCCGCCTTTGACTGTACTGCGGCGCGCGTGGGCGTGGCTAACATTTTAAGATTTTGAGCTTCCTATCAGCCCCCCCCATCCCCCCCATAAGATCCCAGTCCCCAGGGTCCAGGACAGGGAGGTTACAGGCCAATGAATCCGGGCCACGTGACGTGAGACATCCCCCCATTCCCTCCCATGATAAAGACCCCAGGGAGGTTACATTTACATTATAACAGGCCATGAGGGCTGACTCTGAGGCCACTGAATCAATCCAGCCAGCCCCCCAACCCCAACCCCAGCCCCCCAACCCCCTAAACCCCCCCCCCAAGCTTGGGACCTGGCTGGCTGTCCTGTGAGTCATATAGTAGAATAATAGAAGTCAGACACTAGAGTTTAATAGTAGTTTTTTTTTTAAAGTACTGTACACTTACTTACAGTTATAACTTGCAGGCACCAGGCAGCTGTGGTGGACCGTGGACGGTCTCGGACCGGTCTGCAACTGCTCGGTCGGTCTGCTGAGCAGCTCCTCCAACTCCAAGGCAGGCTTTTTTCACACAGTCCACTGTCACACTCACACACAGAGACCGAGTGACAGACAGTGTCAGTGAGTGTGAAGTGCGTGCTGTGGCTGTGCAGAGTGAGGTGCTGGGCTGGCCACTCCCTCCAGTTTTGCCGCGCGGAAAGTCCGGCGCCGGCGCGCAATCCCCGGAATTTGCGCGCGCGGGCGCTGCGGCTTACTAACAGTTGCTTGCTGTGCTGACCAGACCACGGACCCCACCAGTGACTGTCCCAGATGTGCGCCGGTCGCGCATGCGCGGCGCTTGCTTTAGCCGCCGCCAGCGAGCGGCGCCGGTTAGTACAATGATTTTTTTTTTTGTTCTTTAAATTGGCGCCTTTGGCTGAGTGCCGCCTGAGTCACATGACTCAGTGAGCCTCATTACAGATGCGGCCCTGAGTGGAATACAGCCTTTAACACTAGGGACGGTCACTATGAATATCTCGTAATGCCCTTTGGCCTTTGTAATGCTCCAGCAGTGTTCCAAGAATTCGTGAATGATATTTTCCGGGATCTGCCCTCATATCGCCTCCATGTTAAACAGGTGTTACTTCGTCTGAGAGAGAATAGCCTATATGCCAAACTGGAAAAGTGTCTGTTTGAGTGTTCGCAAGTACCCTTTCTGGGCTGCATCGTATCTGCGCAAGGTTTCCAGATGGATCCTGCGAAAGTTTCGGCCATCCAAGATTGGTCTCTTCCTATGGGAACCAAAGCTATTCAAAGGTTCATTGGCTTTGCCAATTATTACAGACAATTCATTCAAGGGTTCTCTTCTATAATTTCTCCGATATTGGCCCTCATCAGTAAAGGTGGTAAGCCTCATTCATGGACCCCTGCAACCCTTGAAGCCTTCAAACGACTCAAGGAAGCCTTTGCTGATGCACCAGTTCTAGTACATCCAGATCCTAGTCTTCCCTTCTACATTGAAGTCGATGCCTTGGACTTGGGTGCAGGAGCCATCCTTTCTCAAAGACTAGGCCCTAAAAGGAAACTCCATCCCTGTGCTTATTTCTCTAGGAAGTTTCTACCCAACGAGCGGAACTACTATGTTGGGAATAGGGAACTTCTTGCTATTAAGCTGGCCCTCGAGGAGTGGCGTCATCTATTGGAAGGCACATCTGTACCTATCACCATCCTTACCGACCATAAAAATCTCGAATACATCCAAAATCTTAAAAGGTTAAATCCCCGTCAAGCACGGCGGGCCTTATTCTTTTCCCGATTCAACTTTGTTATCACTTACCAAACTGGTTCCCAAAACAAAAAAGCTGACGCTCTTTCCAGATCTTTTGTTGCGTCCGACTGTATTAATCAAGATAAGGGCTCCATTATTCCAACCACTAAAATCTTGGCCTCTATATCTCCTCAACTCTGTTCCGAGATTCAAGCCGCACAAGATTCCGCTCCTCCAGACACACCCTCTGGCAAAATCTTTGTTCCTGCTTCACATCCCGGTGTTAACAAAACTGTTAATATTCCTGCCCATTCCCTTTGGTGGCCCAAAATGAGAAATGATGTTAAAGACTTTATTCAAGTGTGTACCAGATGCGCTCAATCCAAATCTCCTAGAACCCTGTGGTCTTCTTCAACCCCTCCCCATTCCGTCCAGACCTTGGACCCACCTATACATGGACTTTATTGTTGAACTTCCGCCTTCCAAGAAAAACACGGTTATATGGGTGACAGTAGACCGCTTCAGCAAAATGGCCCATTTTGTTCCCCTCCCCAAATTACCATCTTTGACGGAGTTAGCTCAATTATTTATTTCTCATATCTTCCGCTTTCATGGACTCAATGCTGAAATAGTATCTGACAGAGGTACTCAATTTGTTTCCAAATTTTGGAGAGCACTTTGTAAATCCATGAACATCAAGTTACAATTTTCTTCGGCTTATCACCCCCAGTCCAACGGGTCTACTGAACGCACTAACCAGTCTTTGGAACAATATCTTCGTTGTTACATTTCCTATACTCAGGATGATTGGGCTGACCTTCTGCCTTGGGCTGAGTTTGCCCATAACAATTCACCTCATGCTTCTACTGGGAAATCTCCTTTTTTATGTGTCTTCAGGACAAATCCTAGATGTTTTCCTCAAGATTTTCTTTGCACACATGTACCCGCTGCCAATGACTCTGCGGCACAGATGACCACTATCTGGCATGCTACGGAAATCAGCCTTCAGAAATCTGCTTTAGTACAAAAAACTGCAGCAGATAGGAGACGTAGAGAACCCCCAGCTTATTCGGTTGGAGATAAAGTGTGGCTCTCCTCTGCTCATATAAATCTACGGGTTCATTCCTCCAAGGACCCAAATTTATTGGTCCTTTTCCTATTCAAGAATTAGTCGGTCCAGTGGCTGTTCGCCTCCAGCTTCCTTCCAGCATGCGGATTCCTAACGTGTTTCATATTTCTCTCATCAAGCCAGTCTGCTCTATTCAGTATTCCACATCTTTACAACCTCCCGTTCCTATTTCCGTTGATGGTCAGCAGGAGTTTGAGGTCGAGAAGATCTTGGATTCTAGATTCTTGAGGAGGTCTCTTCAGTATTTGGTCCACTGGAAAGGGTTTGGGCCAGAAGAAAGAGCTTGGATTAAACATTCATATTTGCATGCTCCGCGTCTAGTCAAAGCTTTTCACAGAAGTTTTCCAGGGAAACCTGGCTCGTTGGGTCCTGTGGCCCCCCATAAGGAGAGGGGGGTGCCTGATAGTAGCGTTTGCTACCTCCCGGCTCCTTGTACTCACCTGCCTTGGATCCTGTTCCTTTCCTGCACAAGTTACTTACCTTGCCTGTATCCAGTTACTTACCTTGCCTGTATCCAGTTACTTACCTTGCCTGTATCCAGCATCCAGTTACTTACCTTGACTGTATCCAGTATCCAGTTACTTACCTTGCCTGTATCCAGTTACCTACCTTGCCTGTATCCAGTATCCAGTTACTTACCTTGCCTGTATCCAGCGTCCAGTTACTTACCTTGCCCGTATCCAGTATCCAGTTACTTACCTTGCCTGTATCCAGTTACTACCTTGCCTGTATCCAGTATCCTTCTACTTACCTCATCTGTATCCAGTTACTCACCTTGCCTGTATCCAGTATCCATCTACTTACCTCATCTGTATCCAGTTACCTACCTTGCCTGTATCCAGCCTTCAGTTCTCAGCAGCACCTAGTTCCAGTATCCAGCCTACAATTCCCAACAGCCTCTGTGTCTTGCATCTTCAGGACTATTCACCTCCTCCTAAAGCGTACTCGTAAGTACCCCGGCCTCCCGGCCGTTTATTACATCACCTTACCATTTTTTGTTGATCTGTTACCCCTATTTGTTTAGATATCCAGTCTAAAACATTTACATTTCAGCTGTCAATCAAGTGTGTTACTATGATAAGCTCTTCTGTTATGTGTAGTTTTGCTGTAGCTGGAATGGTGACAATTGGTATGTGAACTGCATGGTGGGGAACTTCCTCTCCCAGTGCTGCCTCATAGGGATTACTGAGCATGTTTGCCCTCACAGAGAGTCAGATAGTCTGACAGCGGGCTGGATAACTGTGGGACTGAGCTTGATGAAAACAATAACTGGATTGAAGTTATGCAGCAACACAAACACATTAGAGTTTACATGTATTCATTTATAGATTGAAGTGAGTCATTTTTTCAGTGAAAAATTCCTTAAAAGGGCAAGTCCAGTGTAAAAATAACATCTTTATTAGCTAGTAATAAAGATCTACCCCCCAAACCTAGATTTCGCATTAATAAAATTTTCTTAAGATGCCCCTGAAGTCACTTACCTGACCGGTTCCCTTGCCGCCCCCTGCTCCTGTCTCAAACTGGTTTTAAGCAAAAACAGGAGCATAGGGTTTGGGCGTGATGTCACGTCACAACTTTACTGACAGGAAGTGAAGCGACTATCAGCTGCAGAGCAGGTGAGAAGCGGTGAGGGACCAGGTCAGGTAAGGAACTATAGGGGCATTTTAGAAAAATTGTATTAATGCAAATACAATCTATTTTACAGTTCAAATGAGAAAGTTTCTGATTCTACCGTTCCTTTAAAGTAGACATAGTAAATGTTAGCATAATTTAATGTTATTGAACACTTGGAACAAAATGTCACCAGGTTTTTGGCAAGCCTGCATGTGACAACTGAACAATTCCCGTCTATTAAAGGGTTAAAAATTGCTCCCACTCGTTTCGCCATCTATTACAATAGAATCATGGTTTTCAGAACAGCTTGCTAATGTTTTCCTAAATTACATCCTCTTGTGGATTTATAAAATCTCTACGTCCTTACAAATAAATAAATGGAGTTTTTTTCCCTCCATGATGTGAAACAGCTTTGAATGAAGTCATTGAATGCGGGTTAAGTTTGGATCATAATTGAAAAGCTTCTCAGATACTGTACAGAGAAAATTTAGCTCGCCTCCGTTCCTTATAAAAGTTAGGAAGCAGGTGTTTTTTAGAGAGCGGAGTGAGGTCAGCTCCTGCTCTTTAATTTCTCACTGAAATAGGAAGTAGAATCCTTTATAAAAGATTTCCTTATAAATGTAACCATTTTAACGTTTAGCCACCTAAGACCACTGCATTAACACCACACATATGTATAAGGTCATGACAGCAATAAACACCTGTATTTTTGTAAATTGAATGTGCATAGCCTCATCTTGTATATTGTTTGTTTAGGAGGCCTGACCAAATTTCTTTGCTCTCAACCCAAACCAGGTGCTCATTAAAATGGCAGTCGTTTGGTCATCTGTCAGCTCATAAAGCGATTGGTTAGATGCACCAGTTGTCTTTTTATTAAATCACCATTAACAAATCTTATTAATTGGTTTTATTTATTTAAAGAACAGTACAATCAATAATGTAGTAATTACAAATGTCAATAAAACTTTAACATGGATAATGGGATGTATGCAAAATACCTGTATTCGTTTAATCTAGTCTATGATTAGAATGTAGGTTGGTATTCTTTAACCTTTATTGTAGAAATGTGGAATTATATTACAAAAATTTGGAACTCTGGTCTTTTTATCAAAACATCAACTATCAAAAACTGGAAAATGCCAATCAAAAATTGAAAATGCCTTTAGAAAAATCGATAACGTTTATTGGAAAATCGAAAATGTTGATTGGAAAATAAAAAAAGTTGATAGCAAATTCAAATAATTCCAATTCAATCGGATTCCAATTCAATCAGTTACTAAGGAGGCAGCTGTGGAGACCTATGAACAATATAAATCAGTCATGTGCCCGTCACATGCTCTGTAATAAAGAAAGGATAATATTTTCTTTCGGTTATTCTACTTAGCCTTGCGGATGGCAGACAAAAATGATTGTTTGTGTTCTTTCGGAGAAGAGCTAGTCAAAGCTCCGTTTATTTACCTAACCCAGAGATTTCATCCTAACATGTCTGACAGCGAATTGCTGGCGTTTTTATAAAAGTTTTTTGACATGGAGTCTCCAACAATTATTTTTGTAGGGATGGTTGAAAATATGCCCTGTAAATATTAATGACTGTTGTGATTAGGAATTACCTGTCATGGTGTTTGAGAAGTGAATGTGGCGTGACCGAATTCCTGCATCTTTACACAGAGTGCTGATAAACTGATTGTACCAATGAGAAATGTTTTGTCTGACCTCAACTGACTAATGAATTTAACATTAAACACCGTACCTTTCAATGTGACATGTCATTTAATCTCTGTGAGAGTAGCACCTTATTATTTATACAACTAAACATTTCAGTTTTTATTTATATGTATTTGTATCTAGAGGTTTGTATCTAGAGTTAATTTCGAATGTTGGTATGTAAAATGTATTTCCTTGTTAGTGTCTATTTTGCTGCTGTGCACCAGGACATGCATGTGTTTAAGACAGGATTTGAGGTGCAGCAAGAGGTGGGAATTGGATGGATTTTGTGTGACCTTTTTTAACACCTGCAGAGGGTTTAAACACATTCAGTGGTAAAGATAACATTAATGTAATATGCGTTACCATTTGTTTATTGCATTACTAGCTGTGGCCAATAAGGTGCACCTCTTAGAACGCTGCAATTAGTGTATTAAAGGTCATGGTCACCCCTCATATGAAAACTTATACATATGTAAATCTCCCCAAAACTCCTAAACTGCAATAGTTAGAAAGCTTAGAGATGTAAAACATGAAATTCTGTCTGATGTTCAGTACCTCTCTATCAGTTCCCTGGTTATCCTGAGTAGCAGTTATTCCCCGAAATATGTATGTCCGTCCCCCAAACTAAATTTTAGTATGTGTCTGGAAAAGGCTGTAAACCTCAAACTCGCAAGGTTTACAGATCCAAAGATGTCCCCAAATGTACTTACCAGCCTTCGTTCCCCCGATGCCTTCTGCTTAACTCCCGTGACTTTTCCGTGGACGGAACTCAAGCAGGAAGGGCTTGACCGGCATCCGTTCCTGTGATTGGCTAAGGCATCGGGCTGTCAAGGTTTACAGCCTTTTCCTGCCACATACTAACATTTTGTTTGGTGGGTGGACATACCCTTTAAATTACATGGAGAGCTTCACAAGGAGGTGGAAACCTTTTGAAAGATGAAGAACAATTTACTGCATAACTTTATCCTACATCTATCAGATTTCTAACTATTATGGTTTTGGGGAGTGAAATACCTATATATATATATATATATATATAATTATTCAGTTATTCAGACTATACTGATTGGCTGTTTGATTCCCACAATGATAATGTTATAGTTTAAAGTAATTCTGTTTGCCAGGTTTATTATGTGATGTACACATCTGATGTGCATCTGACATAACCTGGGTTAAGAGCATTGCTCAGATTACTACATTGAATGGGGATTTGCTTGCAGAAAGTAGATTACCAAAGAGACACGTGCTAGACATATGTATACATCCATTAACTGACCACACATGTGAGTCCCCACAAAACAGGGTCAAATTTGGGATGTGTGAAACGTAGTATGTGTATTAATGGCCCACGTTTAGGGCCAACACCCTGCAAATGCCTTTTGTTTACAAAAGCACAATAAAATTGGTTTGATTAAGACGTGTTTATATCCATACATTAACATAATTAGTCATTCTAACATCATTTTATAAATGACCCATCTTAACAGCTACTGAAGCTCAAGCATTCATTGTTAGATTCTGCATGAGGAGAGACTGTTACCCTCCAATGCATAATAATCAGTGCCAATACAGAAAGCAGCACCCAGATTTGTGGCAGCTTTAACAAGAGACCTAAATCAGCAGATCCACTAGTAGGCAGCACTGAGTATGGGAGTTTTCTCCCTACCGGTACCACAAAGCGTTCTGTGTTCCTGTGTGTGTCTGCAGTCGGCCTACACACACTTATTCCATGACATACTAAACTATATCCAACAAGACAATCTTGAGTAGTAATAGTGATGTTTCCACCCTGAGTCCTAATAATCCATATTTTATGTAATAATATTATATTATAATAATAGCCAGGTTAGTCCTCACCTCATTCCTCCGTTGTTACCTTTTATTGTACATTGCATTCCAATAACCATTTCCAGTGATTCAGGTCACATATAAGAAACTGTATATCTAGTAGTAAATGAAATTCAACCAGCCCATTTTTTAAGTGATTAGAAAACACCTCCCCTCCATATGACTCCTTTGGATACTATCTGTAGAATAATAATACATCAATGAAAGGCTTTTTAGGCCAAAGTGTATGGTATTGTATGGGCTGAATTATTAATTTTCTCCTGTTAAGACATTTATGATTCACACATCAGTTAACCTGCGTATGTCATTACCATCCAGTTTTGGAATCCCCTATACAAAAGGGACACCTTGGAAATGGAAGCAGTTTAGAGAAAGGCAACTAAATTAATAAAGGGAATAGAGGGGATTGACCATGCAGGCAGATTAGACAGGTTAGGGCTGTTTACATTGGAGTTTACTGGGAGCTATATCATACTTACTGGTTCAATATTGGTAAATGCGATATCAACTCCATGTTTGCGGTGGCTACACAGGTTTTACAATAGACACCCGTGCAATGGGCAATTTAATATTGTGCTGTGAGTAAATACTTTTTAGGATGTACCCACAGTAGCAAACGCGATATTGAATTAGTGTGGGGAGATTTACTCTAAGCAATTGCGGCTCTGGTAAATCTCTTTGATAGATTTGTAAAGTTACACTCACAGTCGGGATAAATAGTCACATGGGGCCCTATTTATAAAAGATCGGTATCGTTATCGTAAAATACCGATCGTTATCGTAAAATAACGACCGGGTTTTTACCAATAACGACCGCTATTTACCGATCGGTATTTTACGATAACGATACCGATCTTTTATAAATAGGGCCCATGATGAGCTATGTAAGCACACCCCCCCCCCCCCCCCAAAAAAACACAGACCCATATAAATGATCTTTTCATTTACCTACAGACACCTTAGCCTGAGAAAAAGTTTTCTTTTCAGATGCAGCAGATGATGCTCTGTTACAGCAGTAGGATATAAGTGGGCATGCTCCTGCCTGAGGCATGGGGAGAGGAACAATGGTGCTGGTGATGTCACATCTCACAGTGCTAGCTGGAAACACCACAGTTTATACTGCCAAAAGTTTAGATAGATTCCAGCTAGAAGCATGATCCTGGAGTCATTTTAAAGGCAGGACTGTGCTCTTTTTAAAGGTCACTTGTATAGAGACCACGATTCCCCTTAAAGATCACTGAATTTAAATAGTATATGTTCAATGAACATTGTTCATAATGTAAATGTGTAATGGTGCTTTAACAAACCATATAAATGTTTCTATGCTTTCCAGGGTGTGAGTTCTTATTTCACATTTGTTTTGTCCTTCCGATCAGATTTCTGCCCATTCAGCACACACACATTGTAACAAATAGACTAATCCCTGAGTTGTCAACCATAAATAATAAACAAGCCAATGATAAAAATCATGAACATAAAAGAGATATTTATCTTGTGAATTTATTTTTGATGGTCTATTGGAAATTGATGCTGTTGGCACAGTCTTTTCCGCCATTCATATTTCCACTTATGAAACTTTAAACCACATAGTCTTGGAAAAGCACAACCATAAACTCTTGGAGAACCTTCATAAACAGAGGATGTTAATATAACCACACGCCCTTTATTCATTCACAAAATAATTTGATGCGAGTTATGAAACGTAATTGAGGCAGCTCTGTATCATGTGCTTTAAAAGTATTAGCTGATTCAATGTTCAGCTACCTTGCCCATCTTTTTCATATATTCATTATATAGTAAATAATATATCCCCTACTAAAATGTATAAGGCTATTAGAAGTCACCTTGGAGTTCAGTGATCATTTAAATGTCATGGCAATCCAAGGTGAAGGTGTTGAATTTTTAGTAGGGGTACATTATCTATTCTAATTCACCACCTCTTTAATATTTGTGCTCCAGCAGTCACACCCTGCTCTCTTAACACCTCCCATACAGTCAAAACACCCAGCCAATTCAGGAGAAATGCACTGATAAATGTTTCAGACAATAGGTACCCTTTGTCAAGTGTGATATAATATAATATAATGAACATTAAAATTAAATGTCATTTAGAGACAACTCCACCCTCATAATGACTTTTAAAAACTGCCTATTTAAAATATGTTGATAGGGTATTCCTGTTATGCTCCTATATGTCTCATGGAAACTAAGGGGTAGTGTGTGTTAATAACTATATTTGTTCATGCCCCCCTTCAGGAATTTAGTGAGCTGTTTATGGGCTTGAGCATGCTCAGAAGAGGCAAATAGGGGATAAGTATTCAGACATTGGCTGTGATGTCAATTGTCAAATCCATGACTGACAGTTGCTAACTGGAAGAACCAGGAATCAGAAACAGGGGAAACAGGACATTGTGCAGGATTTCAGGCTAGTGCTATATGTTTTAACTTTCTAAGTACTGTAGCTTTGGGGTTAGGAGTGTATTGGGGTGTTTAGGGTTTGGTGTTATCTATATATCATTTTTCTTTTGAGGGATGGACTTAAAATGCTAGGTCTGCGACTGCCTCTTCTTCTACAATGGAGAGGTGCTTTCCTTTGAATGTATAGATGATATTATTTTCATTTTGCCACCGCATGTGGCTTTCCAACAAAGGAAAGTGGAATTAATTAAGCCGGCTAATTCTATAAACTTCCTTAATTTCCCTCAACCAATCAGATTTTTCTACTGGTCTACTACAGTTAGAGTTGCCTCTCTTGAATAAGGCCCATCACATGTATACTAAAAAGAACCAAATTAGGAAGGTGAGAGATGTACTGTGGGCAGTGCTATCCATGATGGGAACCCATATCTCTTGGACTTTCCACAGTCTGGGGAATTATAAATGTCTACATCTCATTTAAATACTGCTTGTTGTGAAATACAGTTCCTTAGCACTAAATAAGGATCAGTATTTTTAAGGACATGCCCTTTAAAAAAACAAACATCATATGAGCATTCCAATAATTTTATGTTCCATGCCTTCCTGTTGCCATAGCTGCTGACAATTTAAACCCCATTCAATTCACAAAAAAGGAAACAAACCATATGAAAAAAGCTTGTGTAATTGTCTGTGTTAAATTACCTCTGTCCCAGACTATCTGATATAGATCTATCTATCTATCTATCTATCTATCTATCTATCTATCTATCTATCATCTATCATCTTTTGTCTATCTATCATTCTATCTTCATCTATCTAGCATCTTTCTTTCTGTATATCTATATTATCTATCTATCTATCTTATCTATCTATCTATCTATCTATCTATCATTCTATCTATCATCTATCTAGCATCTTTCTTTCTGTATATCTATATTATCTTTCTATCTATCTATCTATCTATCTATCTATCTATCTATCTATCTATCTATCTATCTATCTATCTATCTATCTATCTATCTAACTCTATCTATCTATCTATCTATCTATCTATCTATCTATCTTACTCTATCTAACTCTATCTATCTATCTATCTATCTATCTATCTATCTATCTATCTATCTATCTATCTATCTATCTACTCTCTATCTATCTATCTATCTTATCTATCTATCTATCTATCTATCTATCTATCTATCTATCTATCTATCTATCTATCTATCTAATCTAACTCTGCTATCTATCTATCTATCTATCTATCTATCTATCTATCTATCTATCTATCTATCTATCTAACTCTGCTATCTATCTATCTATCTATCTATCTATCTATCTATCTATCATTCTATCTATCATCTATCTAGCATCTTTCTTTCTGTATATCTATATTATCTATCTATCTATCTATCTATCTATCTATCTATCTATCTATCTATCTTTCTATCTATCCTTAGCAGTACACAAAGTATTCAGAGCCTTCACAGGTCTTCATGTATTTATTAATCCATATCCATATCTATCGATCAACTATCTATCTAGCTATCATCTTTTTGTCAATCTATCTATCATCTATCTTTTTGTCTATCTATCTATCTATCTATCTATCTATCATCTTTTTGTCTATCTAGCTTCATCTTTTTGTCTATCTATCTATCTATCTATCTATCTATCATCATATCTTTCTATCTATCTATCTATCTATCTATCATCTGTCCTCTTTCTATCTATCTATTGTTCTATCTATCATCTATCTTTCTATCTATCTATTTATCTAACTATCTATCTATCTATATATCATCTATCTATCATCTATCTTTCTCTATCTATCTATCTATCTATCTATATATCTATCAACTATCTTTCCATCTATCTATCTATCTATCTATCGTTCTATCTATCATCTATCTTTCTGTCTATCTATCATCTATCTTTCTGTCTATCTATCGTTCTATCATCAATCTATCATCTACTTTCTGTCTATCTATCTATCATCACCATCTATCTATCATCTATCTATCTATCTATATATCATCCTTTTTACATTCTATCTATCTATCTATCTATCCCCTATCCATCTATCTACTATCATCTATATTTCGTCTATCTATCATTCTATCTATCATCTATCTTTTATATCTATCGACTGTCATCCTTTTGTCTATCTATCTATTATCTACTATCTATCATCTATCTTTCTGTCTATCTATCATCTTTTTGTCCAACTATCTATCTTCTATCTATCATCTATCTTTCTGTCTATCTATCATCTATCTATCTATCTATCTATCGTTCAAACATCTATCTTCTGTCTATCTACTCTATCTATTTACCATCTTCTATCATCTATTATAGATAATAGATAGATAGAAAGATAGATGATAGTAAATGATGATAGATAGAACGATAGATAGAACGATAGATAGACAGATAGACAAAAACATGATTGATAGATAGATAGAATATAGACAGAAAGATAGATGATAACTGAGATATAGATAGATAGATAGATAGATATACGAAGATAGATGATTAGATAGATAGATATAGAGATAGATAGACAAATGATAGAGGTAGAAAGACCTTCATGTATTATTAATCCTATACGCCAGCCACTTGCTCTGCTGATATATCTGTTGTATTCAATTAGATCAACTGGACTTGAAGTTAGTTCTTGAAGACGTTTCGCTAGTCATCCGACTGGCTTTCTCAATTCAGAATGACTTGTACAAGAATCTGTGGCAATTATGTACCATGGAAAATCCCAATTAGCATATCAAAGCCAGGTGTTAAGGGCGTTATTGCATAGTGGCAAGAGGTATTGTAGAACGCCCAGGTAAGGTGTCAAAATAGAGCATTGTACATGGCAGACAGTTGGTGTCCACCCCCCCACCCTATTTAGGCTTGGTTTTCTTTATTTTCACTAATAGCCTCCTTGCCACCCTCTCTTGATCAGTCACGTTCCTTTTCCAATATGTTAACATTACAATCTTCAAAGGTATGTCCTTATATACTAAATGCAGGTACACGGCGGAGTCCGATAGATAGTAGATAGATAGATAGACGGATAGATAGAAAGAAAGACAGATACTATCTATCTATCTATCTACTTTTCATTCTATATATCTATCTAACTATCTATCTATCTTGCTATCTATCTATCTACTATCTATCTATCTTATCTATATCTATCTATGCATAGCAGTACACAAGTATATCAGAGCACTTACAGGTCTTGTGAAAGTTCCTGTATTTATTAATCCATATTCACAGCCACTTGCTCTGATATACTTTTTGTACTGCTATTCATTATGGGATCGTGATTGGAAGCACCCAAGACTGGAAGAATTCTAGAAGGTAGAGTGCACACTATTTTCATTCATGCTATCTATCTATCTATCTATCTATCTATTACTATCATCTTTTTTTGTCTATCTATGTATCATCATCTATCTATCTATCATCTATCTTTCTGTCTACCGTTCTATTTATCATCTATATCTCATCTATCTTTCTGTCTATCTATATATCTATCTATCAATCTATCTATCGTTCTATCTATCTCATCTTTCTGTCTATCTATCTATCTATCTATCTATCTCTATCTATCTATCTATTGCTCATCTCTGTCTTCTCGTCTATCTATCATCTATCTATTATCTATCTCTCTTTCTGTCTATCTATCTTTCTATCTCATCTATCTATCTATCTATCTATCTATCTATCTATCATCATTATATCATCTATCTTTCTGTCTATCGTTGTATCTATCATCTATCTAGCACTATCTTCTGTCTCACATATCATCTATCTCTATATCTATCTATCTATCTATATCTATCTTATGTTATCTATCTATCTATCGTCATCTTTTTGTCTATCTATCTATCTATCTATCTATCTATCTATCTATCTATCTATCTATCTATCATCATCTTTTTGTCTATCATCTATCTATCTATCTATCTATATCTATCTATCATCTATCTTTTGTCTAATCATTCCATCTATCATCTATTTTCTTCTATCTATCTATCTTTATCTATCTATCAATCTTTTGTCTATCTATCCATTGTTTCTATCTGTCATCTTCTTTCTTTCATCTATCCTATCTATCTATTCTATCTATCTATCTATCTAATCGTCTATCTATCATCTATCTTTCTATCTATCTATCTATCTATCTATCTATCATCTATCTTTCTGTCTATCTGTCTTTCTGTCTTCTATCATCTATCTATCTATCTCTCATTCTGTCTATCTATTTATCTATCTATCTATCTATCTATCTATCTATCTATCTATCTATCTATCTATCATCTATCTTTCTGTCTATCTATCTATCTATCTATCTATCTATCTATCTAATCTATCTATCTATCTATCTATCTATCTATCTATCTCAATCTACTCTATCTATTATCTCTCTATCTATCTAATCTATTTATCTATCTATCTACTATCTATCTCTTCTATTTGCTCTACATCTATCTTTCTGTCTATCTATCTGTCTTCTTTCTGTCTATCTATCATCTATCTATTTATCTATCTCTCTTCAGTCTATCTCTATCTACTATCTATCTATCTAATCTATCTACTATATATCATCTATCTTTCTGTCTATCGTTGTATCTATCATCTATCTAGCATCTATCTTTCTGACTATCTATCTAATCTATCTATCTATCTATCTATCTACTATCTATCTGCTGTCTCCTCTATATCTATCTATCATCTATCTTATTTATCTTCTATCTATCTCATCTTTTTTGTCTATCTATCTATCTATCAATCATCTTTTTTGTTATTCTATCATCTATCTATCTCTATTATATATCTATCATCTATCTTTTTGTCTATCATTCCATCTATCATCTATCTTTCTGTCTATCTATCTATCATCTATCTTTCTGTCTATCTATCTATCTATCTATCTATCTATCTATCTATCTATCAATCTATTAGAGATCAATAGATAGATAGAAAGATAGTGATAGATAAATAGTGATAATAGAACGATAGATAGAACATGATAGACAGATAGACAAAACATGATTGATAGATAGATAGAATGATGACAGAAGTAGATGATACTGATAGATAGATAGATGAGATAGATATACAAAAGATAGATGATATGATAGAGATATATAGAGATAGATAGACAAAATGATAGATGGTGAAAAGCTCCATGTATTTATTAATCCATATACGCAGCCACTTGCTCTGCGTGATATATCTGTTGTATTCAATTAGATCAACTGGACTTGAAGTTTAGTTCTTGAAGACGTTTCGCTAGTCATCCGACTGGCTTTCTCAATTCAGAATGACTTGTACAAGAATTGGGCAATTATGTCCCATGGAAAATCCCAATTAGCATATCAAAGCAGGTTGTTAAGGCGTTATTGCATAGTGGCTAGAGGGTATTGTAGGAACGCCCAGGGTAAGGTGTCAAAATAGCATTGTACATGGCAGACAGTTGGTGTCCAACCCCCCACCCTATTTAGGCTTGGTTTTCTTTATTTTCACATAATAGCCTCCTTGCCACCTCTCTTGATCAGTCACGTTCCTTTTCCATATGTTAACATTACAATTTTCAAGGTATGTCCTTTATACTTAGATGCAGGTACACACGGCTGAGTCCTGATAGATAGATAGATAGATGATAGACGGATAGATAGAAGAGACAGATAGACTATCTATCTATCTATCTACTCTTGTCATTCTATATATCTATCTAACTATCTATCTATCTTGCTATCTATCTATCTATCTACTTATCATCTATCTATCTATCTATGCATAGCAGTACACAAGTATATCAAAGCACTTACAGGTCTTGTGAAAGTTCCTGTATTTATTAATCCATATTCACAGCCACTTGCTCTGATATACTTTTTGTACTGCTATTCATTATGGGTCAGGATGGGAAGCACCAAGACGGAAGATAGAAGGTAGAGTGCACACTATTTTCATTGCTCATCTATCTACTATCTATCTATCTATCTATCTATCATCTTTTTTTGTCTATCTATGTATCATCTATCTATCTATCATCTATCTTTCTGTCTACCGTTCTATTTATCATCTATATTCATCTATCTTTCTGTCTATCTATATATCTATCTATCATCTATCTATCGTTCTATCTATCATCTATCTTTCTGTCTATCTATCTATCTATCTATCTATCTCTATCTATCTATCTATTGCTCATCATCTGTCTTTCTGTCTATCTATCATCTATCTATTATCTATCTCTCGTTCTGTCTATCTATCTTTCTTCATCTATCTATCTATCTATCTATCTATCTATCTATCTATATATCATCTATCTTTCGTGTCTATCGTTGTATCTATCATCTATCTAGCATCTATTTTCTGTCTCACCATACTATCTATCTCTATATCTATCTATCTATCTATCATCTATCTTTATGTATATCTATCTATCTATCGATCATCTTTTTGTCTATCTATCTATCTATCTATCTATCTATCTATCTATCTATCTATCTATCTATCAATCATCTTTTTGTCTATCATCTATCTATCTATCTATCTTATATCTATCTATCATCTATCTTTTGTCTATCATTCCATCTATCATCTAGTTTCTCTCTATCTATCTATCATTTACTATCTATCATCTTTTTGTCTCTCTATCCATTGTTCTATCTGTCATCTATCTTTCTGATCTATCATCTATCTATCTATCTATCTATCTATCTATCGTTCTATCTATCATCTATCTTTCTATCTATCTATCTATCTATCTATCTATCATCTATCTTTCTGTCTATCTGTCTTTCTGTCTATCTATCATCTATCTATCTATCTCTCGTTCTGTCTATTATTTTATCTATCTATCTATCTATCTATCTATCTCTCTCTATCTTCATCTATCTTTCTTCATCTATCTTCTGTCTATCTATCTATCTATCTATCTATCTATCTTCTATCTATCTATCTATCATCTATCTATCTATCTACATCTATCTATCTATCTATCTACTCTCATCTATCTATCTATTATCTATCTATCTATCTATCTATCTATCTATTGCTCTATCATCTATCTTTCTGTCTATCT